>BQNB010037822.1:29101-49181 GCA_026074375.1 Tanacetum coccineum | reverse complement strand
CTAGTTTAGTTTTCAAAAAAAAAATATAGTTAGTTGATTAAAAATATTTTGACACGAATGTAGGCTTTCCGTTTGTGAGAACAAAAATAATTTTGACCCGACCGGTTTTATATCTTAGCTTTTCTCCTTAACGTATATAGATTGAAATTTGTTAATCTTTTATACAAGGAGATATAAAACGCGAGTCTAGCTTAAAAAAGTCAAGACTTTGCAAGTTCCTATAATTGATTTTAAATATGCGAAGATCAATTTATTAGAATTAAGATTGTTGCCAGTCTATGTGACTTGTTAAAATGCCGATATTAATACGCTAAACTTAGAATAGTGAAGAACAAGAGATGATAGGGTAGAGTATAAGTTTTGATGCTAAACATAGAATAGTTGGATTTCTTTAAGGCTCATAAAGGTTAATTATGGATTTTTGCTCCTATTAGCTTAATAAACGTTATATAATTGTTGAATAAATAAAGTTTATTTGGTTTTTGCGATTCTTAGTTTAGATCACTTCGTAAAGATTCCTTTTGGTGAAAGTAAGGTACACATCGAGGTTTTGCCAATGTTGTGAGGAATTAGACTCCTGGACCATGGGCGGCTCGCATACCGATGTGGCAGTTGTTAAAAGACCACATGACTTGAAATTTGGCTATAATAATAATAATTATGTAATAAATCGAAGCCGAAATAAGACTTCTGGATCATGGTCGACTCGCATACCGATGTGAAAGTCGTTTAAAGGGTGGAGGTAATAATAATAATAAAAACTGTGGGCTGTTAAAAATTTACTGCCTCTTGCCGGCTCACAACCGATGTGGCAGTCTTCTAAATAAGGCACATAGTAATAATAATCCGAGATTGATAAAAGTTTGCTGCATCTTGCCGGCTCACAACCGATGTTGCAGCCTTCTAAAAGGTCGAGGAATTCACCGAGGTCGAAATAAGACTCCTGGACCATGGTCGGCTCGCATACCGATGTGGCAGTTGTTTAAATGACCGAGGTTTAATAATGTTGCTATAATAATAAGAAGAAGAATAAAGCCAAATTTCGACTCCGGGGTTATCTAAATAAAGCCTCCGTCTCTAGACTCGTAGTTGAGTTGTTTCGGATGAAATAAAAAGGATAACCCCTAAATCATGTGAATTTAGAACCTTAATGTGGACTTTATTTTCACCACATCGTCTCTTTAGGAAAGGATTTCAAACTATTAATGGTCTAAACCGGGTTTACTTTATTAATAAGGACATAATTTATTTGTCACCAATAATAATAATAAAATCCTTAGAGGAAATTAGGAATAAGGGAGGAAAAGTAAGTACACAATTAGCTTTTATGAGTAGTGTTAGCATTATAACTTGTATTTTACAATGATCTTGTTTTTAAGCTTGGCTTGGAGAGGTGAAAGTCGGGGACGATGAATTTATCTATTTGGACACTTTTTGTGCTTTTTGTTCTGTGATCCTAAAAGTTATCAATGAATAATGAAAGCAATACATTATGTCACACATGAATAAGTTGTAAGTTGTAAATTATGAAAATCATAAAAATGGAAAAATCTTTGAAAATGAGAAAGCGGGGTGTTTTAAAATTTATGATTTCTTAACTTTCCCCATATTTCAAAGGATTAGTTTAGGGACGTTTTGGAGTATTTGGTTTTAAAGCATATAACATTACGTGAGGACACGACAATCAATGACAGTATGTTATCCTTACCCTTCCTTAAAATGTATGTGTTTATGTGTAACATCTAAATGTCACTTTAGGTATTAGTTACCTGTTTTTGTTAAAAGTTACAAGTATTGTATTTAATTTAGATGTTGCTATTGCATTATTTAATTTAAATAATATTGAAAGTATTTGACCAACTTTGTTTCGAGTTTAAAACTTTTGACCCATTTTAAAATTTGTATATTATACCCTTTCTATTGCTATTTTCTATATCAAACTTTTTATAGTTTCATTCATATTTCTAATGTTGGAATATTGTATTATGCAGGGTTTATGATGAAGACGTGATCCGTTGAGCTTTATTCTCTTCCCGTTATGACTTTATGTTGAGTTCTAGTTATGACTTTGTCATTTTAAAGACCATGGTTTACAAGGATGTTGAATGTATTGTATTCTACTTTATGGTGTTCAAGTGACTATGTTGACTTGATTTTATGGATGACAAATAAAAATTAAGATAAATTTATTTTTGGCTATAATTGAAATATAGTTGCGAAGTTTGAGATGGTTGGTTGATACGATGGTGTACTGAAACATATTTGTAACGAAAAATGGTGCTAATACACGTTAGCAATGATTATGTGAATTGGTGCCAAATAATTAATTGACTGATGCAAAACTGTGCCAAATGATTTTTATGATGAATGCAAAAACATGCCAAATGTTTTTTGGAAAGGCGGATTAAAATGTGCCAAATAAGTTTGGCGCAGAAAATAGAGACTGTGCCAAATACGTTTGTTACGGTAGATAAAACCGTCCTAGTTAATTTTGGCATGGTAAATATAAAAGGTACCAAATACCATTTGGCTTGGGAGATGAGTTAGTACAAAATACACATTTGGCACAAGATATAAAAGTGTGACGATTGCCTACTTTGGAACGAAAAATCATCGGCCATGCCAAATACCTCACACATGGCACCCCAAAGCTAAACTGTCCCAAGGACCGTACAAAATACTATTTAGCACGGTTTCAACTCGACCCAAATGTATTTGGCACCCTCATATTTAGGACAGAGCCAAAAGCGTGCCAAAGCCGTGCCAAAGAGCATTCAGCACGGCTTTTTGAGTATTTGGCATGGTTTTCCCCCCTCCTAAATACCCCTTTTTCTTATAGTGTACACTTAATGGTATGATGAGTAATCAGTTTAGAAATGCTGAAGAGTATGCCTACCATCTGGAACAATCAATGAATTACATGAATAATCTAGTTTGGGAAAGCAGATAGGTGGATATAAAATGATCAAATCTATAGGCTCACGTTTTCTATGGTCCCTAAAGAAACCTGAATGAACCTCTAAGGTATCTATACAACAAGGATTTATTTTTCCTTAAGCATGGAAATACTGAGGAAACGAGCTATATTCTTTCACTCCATAAGATACATGTTGTTTTATTTCTAGAAGAAGATTTGGAAGAAAGGATGAATCATTAGATTCGAAAAGAGTTCAACACTTTCAACGAAGATGCACGGTTATCGATTCAACATTGGAATGATTTATGGCATAAGAGAGTGTACAAGATCAACCAAAGAAGAGTTAGAGATAATCCAGAAGAGTATTTCTCCTATCACGGGATTGTTGAAGTGGTCAGAGTCACTACTGAACAACAACATGGGCTGGATTATATGGAACAAATCATTGTGATGAGAGAAAACAACAAATCAGTTAGCTTTTCTGAGGCTGACTTCAAGTATCTGAATATGAATGATATTGAATACATGTACTATCTTTGCTTAAACAAGAAGGTAAACTTCCGTGAAAATAAGTTGTTGAATTCTTTGATGACGTTCATCAAGAGCTATGTAATCTGGGAGAGAGTTAATGATTTTCAACTGGGAATAGAAAGCTACCAGATCAAGATTGATTTAATCGTACCAACATTAATATTCCTTGCTATTGATCCTTACTCTATAGTAGATTAACCAACTACAGGATTAATTTACTTAAACAACAAAGAAGAGAAAAGGGTTATATATTTAGTGGAGATTGTAAAGTTCTGTGATGCTATGCTGGAAAGAGTCTTGAAGAAAGTAAAGCTGAAGATCTTTGAGACTGAGTTTTGGAAGAAGCCACCACTGCTAGGTGAATTAGACCTTGACATAATGAAAGCGTTAGAAAGAGAAATAACAAAGCATCTAAGGTATCGTTAGCAGATGAGAAGGTGGGAGTCATTCGTGAATGGAAGACCAATTCTACCAGCGATGAGGCGCCAGTAATAATCAACCCTTATGGGGAGATTGTTAGGAATAGAAAAAGTGTTTATTATTAATAATAAATTGGTCTTGTATAAAATATTACTTTAGTTAGTATATATATTGTAATAAGTCACGCTTGGTCAAACTAAAATAAACGTTGACCAAGTTAGACCAATGTAGGAAAAATAGAAGAATTAGTCAATAAGTATATATACCCCTTACTAGAGGTATTTACACAAGTCTTACACATTTTGTAATCCTCCCCTCTCAACCTCCCTTCTCTTTTTCTTTTGTTAATGAAAACTTTGAAAATGATGAAAACTACTCTCTAGTCTCCTCTCTTTAATTCTTACATCTTTCATATGATACTATATGCAAACATGACATATAACAGTTACTGACCTCAAAATAGACGGTTGTCACATTGGATCCCTTTTTATTCGTGGGTTCCGAGTGGTTAGTTAACATAGTTTCAGTTTCTAAAGGCAATCTAACACTCATTGTTACGTTTTCAGTTTTATTCTTGGGTGCCCATTTATATCTTGTTGGACATTGTTTTTCAATCCACCATTTCCATGTCTTACTAGTTTTCTCAAAAATCATCCTAAAGTAACTTTTAGATTTCTAGATAGTGGATTTTGAAGCAACAATTTTCTTATAGGGTGTTGCAACATATTAGTTCATTGTTCTTGTGTGTTCCCTAGTACTAATGGGCACTACTTGAGGCTTTTTAGTTCTAGCATTCAAGTTATCAATATACTTAGAGACACATATATCATGATTTGCATTAAACATACATTTGCCACAAGTTACATAAACAAACTTAACATTCGAAGTCAAAACATTCAAACTGTCACTAGATGTAGTTACATACTTTTTATTAGAAATTTAGAAATCCTACGGTGTTCTTCTATTTCCATCTTCTTATTCTTCACTTGACTATTGTTTTGAAAGACCATATCTTTCATTTGAGTGCTCCTAAGCTGTGGCCTGTGAACACTAGTAGTATGATTTACTCCTATAGAGACAGACACGTATGGGTTAGTTTTTCTAATATCCTTAGGTAGCTGTGGTGTTCTAGTTTGTGTTGGCCATATGCTAACTTAAACATTCCAGGTGCAATCACATTAGTGTTTCTTTCAGATTGTGTTTCTGTTTCTTTTTCTTTTTATGGCAAAATTTGTAGAGTGACTGGTTTTGACAAATCTTTTTTCTCATTAGACTCAGGATTTGACCTTTTCCTTGGTTTTGAAAAATCTTTTCTTTCAACAGAATCTGCCAATGGAGTTGGTTTACCCATGACTAATGGTTAACTAAATTTAAAATCATTTGGTTGTTGAACAACTGATGGCTTTTCAAACTTAGTATCCACAGACTTTCCTTTCAACTCATTTAACTTTCATGCAATTCAACGTTTTTAATTGTCTTGTCTTGTAACTAAACATTCAAATCATTATTTCAAGCATTTTTTAGTTAAGCTTACCAATCAGGGAATTATTTTGATCTTTCCAAACTTTTTCATTATTCCCTTATATCAAAATTTGCTTTTCCCAAGAGTTTTCACAAACATTCTTTTCTTTTGCATGGTGCAAAGCAAGTTCAAGATTAATACAGTGCTGCTCTATATGTGCAAAGTCTTTGTTAGGTTTCTGTTTATGACTTATGGAAAGCTCAGTCTCAAGACATTTGCATTGATTAGCTTTCTCTCCTATCTGACAAACTAAATCCATAAACTGATCGATATCATAAGAACAAAGTATCACACACAAAATATTTATGATTACATTGTTACAAGAGTAGATACTATGATTTTGAAAAGTCTGCCTTGTAACACCCCCAAAAATCACAATGCAGCGGAATACCACTTGGGGTGCTACTTCATAATACACAGCGCTAGATACAAGAGAACGACCTCTAAATGTGTCGTTTGAAAAATAATCTCGTTGATTTCCTTGAAATTGATATAACATTTGTCTCATAATTGCATCACCATGAAAAAAAACTTGAATGTATAGACTCTAATGCACTTCAAGTAAGCCAAGTATCTATATCACCTGAGAAAAACATGCTTAAAATGGTCAACATAAAGTTGGTGAGTTCATAGGTTAGTTTAAATATGAATGTAAGTTTCAAATGAATGTATTTGTCCACTGTGTCATCACAGTACCATGTAAAAATCCCAAAGATTTATAAAGAATGCACGACACATTTTATGTCACCAAAATGTTTCAAGTATGTATTGCCACTTTATTCAAGGCACAGTAAATATCCATGTGAGTATAAAACAATGATTACAATTACTCTAAGTTCATGAAACTGCGACGTAGACTTGTATGTTTTCCACTTTATTCAAGGCACAGTAAGAGTGTACCCATCGTAGGTGTTCCCTCCAAGAACACACGGTCAGTAATAAAAGAATATGTTCCCATCGTGGGTGTTCCCTCCAAGAACACCCGTGCATTAATGAAAATAATATGTACCCATCATAGGTATCCCCTCCAAGGACACCCGGGCATTTCTGACAATAATATGTGTATGTGATTGTTGGCCTCTCAGGCGCTAATCCAATCGTAATCCGACATGGTATAACGTTCGTTCCTAGTGATAGCTAGTCACCCGAACGGGGATTGTCAATCCCAAATAGATCTATCTTATAACATTCGCGCTTACCCTCCGAGTAATTAACAATTCATGCAACTTAAGCTAATCCATAATCATAAAAGTATAGTATGTGTTTACGTTCAAAAATTAAACCAAGTATTGTATCTCCTCGCGAGATATATAAATGAGTATGTAAACCCAACAAGTAATCAACTATGTACATGAGTTTGTGAGCATTCATGTAAACACGTATGAAATTGACCATGTAATTGAGTTTGCAAACAGATTTGCACAAGCATGTTCTCACCCCAAAAATATATTTAAAACCAGTAAAATATGGGGCTATGAACTCACAATATCCTTTAAAAACAATCACATTGTTATAAGGTAACCGAGTAAGTATAAGAGTTTGTAGACAAGCATGTATCCCCCTCGCGGGTTTATAAAACATTCAAAAGATTGAAAAGCGAGGTTATGAACTCACCTCGATGATGCAGAACGATTGACAGATAGGCATCTAATATGCACAACACGAACGGAAGACGAAGCGGCTCGATCAAGAAGTTGCAACTAATCTTAACGCCTAGTCCCACAAGCCTAGGATAATGTATTTGGGTTTCCCGATGAATGGTTACATCAACGCGACACGTTGATAAAGATTTAGATTTAAAGTTGTAATAGTTTGGTGGTTGGTTAAATAAATATATTAGAAAGTGATCGCAAAGTATGTAATATATTCTGTATATATTACATATGAAAATAACCATTATATAACTCATACTGTGAATTATATAACAAAGACAAACAATCCAACGATTAATGTGATGTATATAATACTTTACAGGTATTATATAAGAAACGTGAGAAAATAATTGAAACAAGATATTTTGACACCAATTTAATTAATAAAAAGTCCTTGCATAAAAGTAGACACACGTCTTAAAGTTATAGTTTAAACAAACGATGTTTGTAAAACTTTTACAACAATTATGATGTTATCTTCTAGCGGACAATTATGAAACTTAAAATAATATTTTATAAATTTATAGTTTTCGTTGTAAAAGTATAGTTTTCGTTCATTGGTGGGGTTATTATATAATACGAGTTAATGTATCTTTAAAATATATCTTGGTTCCTTTATCGGTTTCTAAAATGATAGCAGTTTTAGTGAATCATAAATATAGGAAATTATATAAATTTCATCATGACTTTCCTAGTTATATAACATTTCCCCCTATTTATAAAACCTAATGTTTTCTTTTCCACTTTTCAACAACCGCGGATTGCAAAATATCTACGTGTTTTAAATATATATTTATATAATATTTATAACTAAACAAATTAATAAATACCATATTTATTTAACCATTAACCACCATTTTAGTTCTGATTTATAATTTATAAAGTCCCGTGTTATATTTATTAGTCAAGTGTATAAACCAAACAAACCCTTGTTGTTTCGTTAAACCAAACGCATCCTTTGTTGTCTTCTCTAAACACAAACACACCCCGTGGTGCTTATTTCAAACCCAACCACTCCTTGAGTTTTTTTATTTATCACCAATGCAACCCTTATTGTGTAAATAAACCAAACTTGCCCTATGTTGTTTTCTACCAAGCCAAACGCACCCTATCCGTGCTTCTGTACAACCAAACACACCCTTAGTGCTAGATCTATATCCAAACGCACCCTTTGTGCTTGTCTTTAACACCAAACGCACCCTATATGGTGGTTGACCCGAAACAAACACCCCTATTTGGCTGTTTGAACGCTCTAAAAGTATACCCTTGTAGGCGTTTTATAAACCAATCGCAGCTCGTTATGGGCTGTCGTATACACCAAACCAGCCGTCCCATGTGGGCTCTCTTATGTAAAAACAACCACACCTCTCAGTGGTGGTTTTCACCACAGACACAAACACGCCCTTCGTGGCTGTTTTACACATGAAACCAACGCACCAGTTGGTGTTTATAACAAAACCGACGCACCCTAACTGTTGAGTACCAAAAACAAACGCACCCCGATGGTGCTTAGACACGCCAAACGCACCCTCGTGGGTGACTCACAAATCGGACGCACCCTATGGTGCTAAACATAACACCGAACGTACCCTACTCGATGAAAACACAAACCACCCGCACCCTTTTCGAGGCTGACCCCAACCCAACGCGCCCTTTTCGGGGCTTAGGACAAACCATGCGCACCCTGCTGCTAAGCCACCGAAACAACACCCTTGTGTTGTTTAACCACAAAATGGACGCACCCGTTTTGGGTTTTCTGTCAAACCGAACGCACCTTGTGGGTGTCAGGTTCTGAGCAAGACAAACCACGTACCTTATTGCGTCCTGGTTGTGGTGGCGGGATGATGGTGACGTGGTGGCTTTGGATGGATGGTGTGTTGATGGGTGGTTGAGTTATAATGATAATGATGACGATGGTCTTGTGGTGGTGGTGGTGCATCGGTGTGGCGGCAGCAGTGGTGGCAGCGCGTGGTGATGCGGACCGGGTAGATCCGGGCTTGCTCTATCTTTTTATAATTTTTGGGTTCGCCGAAAAAATCGCCGGAAAAGTTTTCCGGTGGCAGCACGGCGGCGGTGACGGTGGCCGGAGGTGGCTGCCGGATTTGGGGAGGGAGAGAGATGAAATAGAGATGTGTGTGTTTATATAAATGTAAATGAAAATTAAATTTATAATTTATATATATATATATATATATATATATATATATATATATATATATATATATAAACTATAAAGAAAGATGACATGTTACTAATAGATGGGGGGGTTAATTTGTAAATGTTTTCTCAGGTACCAAAAGTGTAACTTTTGGTAAAATATGGTCCGGGACTCGTTTGAACCACTTAACGGACGATTTAGCGCACGAAACTTGCGCCATTATGTTCCAAATAATTTTTTCATGAAAAATGAGTATTTATTTGATAGTATTTCGTATATATTTTTTTAACATTTATAAAGATATTTGTTATTCGTTTGAAAACCCAGTTATGTCTCGTCCGAAAGTAAAAATAAAAATACATTTTTAACCCGTATATTTGCGTCTTTAACAACGTTACCAAATAAAATGATAACAAATTTATTAAATATTTTTATTTAATAAAACGTGATAATTAAACGTAATTTATTTATTTTTGTGTGTCGGTACCCGTTGTGTGCAGTTTTCAAAACTTTGCGAGGCTGTTTTAACCCTCTTCTGCTTGTTTTCAAGTCTCGGGCAAAACTGAAAAGTTGTTAGAAATGTCGTTTTACATCAAATTGCTTTAGAGTCCGAATAATGAAAACATGATTTAGTGGTTCGTTTTTGATAAATCAACTATGAACTTAATATTATATCTCTTTTTCTAAAATCTTGCGAGGGCATTTCAGTCACCTTCTGACTGTTTTCGGGTCTCGGTCAAAACTAAAAAGTTGTCAGGAATGTCGTTTTACATCAAATTGCTTTAGAGTCCGAATAATGAAAACGTGCTTTAGATGGTCGTTCTTATAAGTCAAGCCAGACCCTAAAAGTC
This sequence comes from Tanacetum coccineum, assembly GCA_026074375.1. Classification (NCBI taxonomy): domain Eukaryota; kingdom Viridiplantae; phylum Streptophyta; class Magnoliopsida; order Asterales; family Asteraceae; genus Tanacetum; species Tanacetum coccineum. Next base: position 39,130 of record BQNB010037822.1, on the reverse strand, counting down.
AACGATTGAAATCGTCATTCAAAAATTCGAAAATTCTCGGATGTTACAGTACCTACCCCTTAAAGAAATCTCGTCCCGAGATTAAATTTGTGTTATCCGATTGTGTGACCAAGGAAAGACTTAAGGTTTAATAAACTCGTTCTAAACAAGACGCTGATAACTTTATTCAGCAAAATTCGGTGTTTCTACACTTCTCAATCTACCAAAAATTTTGGCTAGGTTTGTCCAGGATATTTAATCCATCAAAATGGGTATCTCAAAATATATCATTACAGATCTTATGACTGATCTAACCGTGTTATAGGGAAAGTCTCATTATAGTGAAAACCTCAAGAAGAAGGTGTAGTCGCGTGAGTATGTTTGTATAAGTTTCTAAATGTCCAAGGACGGAGTCTCGTTTCTATTCGATGATTCACATCAACATGGCTTATGTATGTAAGTACCTCACTTACTTGGTAGTACTAGGATGTATCGCGACCTAAGTCTTCCTACTAGTGGCCCGAAATGAATAGTCCAACTATCTGTTTCGTCGATAGGTGTTTATCTCGTTTAAGGTGGGTTTCATCACTTAGTTGATAAAGTTTGTACAATCTGGGACCACTCCAGGACCCAACAACAACAACCATAACGACAATAACCGTAACAGACGGTGATGGAATATTGTACTCGATTTGCTATTTCGAGATGAATCAACTCCATTAGTTCAAGTGTGTACAAGTCTGTTAGTTCCACGAACAGTTCGTGATCGCGAGGATTAGCAACGGAAAAAGTAATAACTTAAGAATGAGATACGATAGTTCTGAATGAGGCCTTAAGATCCTGCTGAGTGGTAAGACACGATTGTGTTTCTAGACCTTTTTAACGGATTCTGGTGATTATCGAGTTCAAGTTCATACTCGTGTCATATCGGATACCATTAAGCCCACTCATTTATAATTCATTATTTGCATAAAGAAGCATCCCAATTTATGTAAATAATCAATTGATAAACTTATAGTTCGGTGGTTTATAATTTATTTATTTATTTAAATGAAGAGGCGTCCCAATCATTTCAATTAAATAGATTATAAATCATCCTACTTAATAATTCCCGATGCAATACGCGTACTCACATAACTTCCAAGGTGATGAATGACATACCGATTCAGGTTCTCTAATGAGTATGGGACGAGTGTTCAAAACTCGTCTTCGGAGACGGGGAATAAAACTATCAGGGAAATCACATAGTGTTCAAGATAGTTAATGAGTACTCGGTTAGAGTAAAACACGATAAAGGCCCTTATGAATGAGTCAACATAGCTATTATCACATCCATCCTCCTATTACAAGTCCCGCCCATACAAGACTTGTAATACTTAGATTCATGCATAATCCCATGTAAACAGAACTGTGACGGGTCTTGTTAACATAGCAATTATCATATCAATCCTCATATTACAAGTCTCGCCCATACAAGACTTGTAATACTTAGATTCATATATAATTCCATGTAAACAAAATTATGATGGTCTCCGTGTAATACAATATAGTATAAAGCTATGAAAAAAAAAATATCCTTAGAGACCATTGTTTAACTTACAATGTGTTAGCCTCAAAATATTGAGTCGAACATGAAGTTCGTTCATTATGTATTTAAGTCTCGGTCAATTAATTAGTTAAAAACCTACAATGTCTTAAAAATATTCTGGATATTTACTTTAATAATCTTATATAATCAATGCGTACGATTACGCAAAGGAATGGCAGCATTATATATATTATATATGTATGTCACGTAAGCACTTAATGCAGCACGTAATGTAAGCACATAAGCAAGTAGCGTGTATGCACTTTGAAAATGTTTGATGTGATGCAATGTTTGTGAAAAACGGTTATAGTCTAGGGTTTTAAAAAAGACCTAGTTCTCTATAACGAGTGCTCTGATAACAATCTGTAACACCCCCAAAAATCACAACGCAGTGGATATACCACTTGGGGTGCTACTTCATAATACACAGCGCTAGATACAAGAGAACGACCTCTAAATGTGTCGTTTGAAAAATAATCTCGTTGATTTCCTTGAATTGAGATATCTTTTATCCCTTTAATTGCTTCCACATGAAATAAAAAAACTTGAATTGTATAGACTCCAATGCACTTCAAGTAAGCCAAGTATCTATATCACCTGAGAAAAACATGCTTAAATCCGGTTCAACATAAAGATTGGGATGTTCATAGGTTAGGTTTAATTATGATATGTAAATTTCTCAATGATTGTATTTGTACAATGTGTCATCACAGTACCATGTAAAATTTCTCAGATTGCTTAAAGATTGCTCGACAATTTTTATGTCACAAAAGTACCAAATCTTATCCAAAGATTTATAAGAATTGCATGAGTAAATTTAATGTCACCAAAAATGTATCAATCTTATCTAAGATTTATAAAGAATGCATGACCATTTAATGTCTACCAAAATGTTTTTAAGTATGGTATTGGACCACTTTATACAAGGGACAGTTAATTTCCGTGTGTGTATAAAACAATGTCTAATTCGATTACTCTAAGTTCATGGAAACTGCGACTTAGTCTTTGTACGTATGCACATTATCAAGGCACAGTAAAAGGGTATCTTCGTAGTGTGTTCCCTCTAGGAACACCCGGGCAGTAATAAAAGATTTTGTTTAACCATTGTGGGTGTTCCCTCCAAGAACCTGGGCATTAATGATATGATATGTACCCATCTTAGGTATCCCCTCAAAGGACACCCTGGCATTTATGACAATAATATGTGTAGTGATTGTTGACCCCGAAGGCGCCAATCCAATCGTAATCCGACATGGTTCATAACGTTCGTTCCAGTGATAGCTAGTCACCGAACTGGGGATTGTTGCATTCCCAAAGAGATAGATCTTTATAAAATTCGCGGTTTACCCTCCCGAGTAATTAACAGTTCATGTAACTTTAGTTTTCACTATTCATTAAACTATAGTATGTGCTTTACGTTCAAAAATTTACCAAGTATTCTTCTCTCACGCGAAGTATATATAACGTTATGTAAAACCAATAAATGTAATAAACATGTAAATGCTTTGTAAACAAGTATTATTCTCACCCCAAAATTATATGTAAAACCAGTAAATACATGGGCTATAAACTAACAAATATCCTTTTAAAACAATCTACATTGTTATAAGTAAACTAAGTAGTGTTAGAGGTTGTAGACAAGCATTGTTTCCCCTCGCGGTTTATAAAACATTCAAAAGATAAAAAAGCGAGTTATGAAATCACTCGATGATGTTAGACGATGCAGGATAGGCATCTAATATTGCACACCGAAAGGAAGATGAAGCAGCTCGATCAGACGTTGCAACTCTAACTCTTAATGGACTAAGTCCCTAATACCTATGGATAATTGAATTTGGGTTTCCGATGGAGTTACGTCAATGAAAACGTTGATAAAAGATTTAGATTTCAAGTTGTATAATATTGGTGGTTGTTAAATAGATTAAATTGGAATGTGATCGCATAGTAGTAATATTTTGTTATATTACATATGAAAAATAAACCATTATATAACTCATACCGTGAATTATATAACAAAGACAAATACAATCAAAGATTAATGGATGTAGATATACTTACAGGTATTATATAAGAAATCGTGAGAAAAATAATGAAACAAGATATTTTGTCACCAATTTAATAATAAAAAGTCCTTGCAATAAAAGTAGACACACGTTTAAAGTTATAGTTTAAACAACGATGTTTTGTTATAGCTTTTACAACAATTATGATTTATCTTCTAGAGGACTATTATGAAATATTATACATAATATTTTATAAATTTATATTTCGTTTCCTCGACGGGTCGTGTCTAAAATAGTTATCTCGTTGTAAAAGTATAGTTTTCGTTCATTGGTGGGGTTATTGTATAATACGAGTTAATGTATCTTTAAAATATATATTGGTTCCTTTATCGGTTTCTAAAAATGATAGCAGTTTTTGTGAATCAATTAAATTAGGATATTATATATTTTTCACCATGACTTTCCCAGTTGTATACGTTTCCCCCTATTTGATAAACATATTGTTTTCTTTTCCACTTTTCAACAACCGAGCTTGCAAATTATCTACGTCGTTGTAATTATACTATTTATATAATATTTATAACCATACAAAATTAATAATACCATATTATTTAACCATTAAACCACATTTTAGTTCGATTTATTAATTTATAAGTCCCGTGTTATATTTATTAGTCACAGTGTATAATCCCAAATGTACCCTTGTGTTCGCTAAACCTAAGCATCCTTTGTTGTCTTTCTCTAAACCCAACGCACCCGTGCGTGCTTATTTGAAACCCAAACACATCCTTGTGGTTTTTCTGTTATCGCCACCAAACGCACCCTAAATTGTGTACAATGTAAACCCAAACTTGCCTAGTTTGTTTTCTATCAAGCCAATCAAGCACCTATCCGTCTGCTGTACAACCAAACACACCCTTAGTGCTAGATCTATATCCAAACGCACCCTTTGTGCTTGTCTTTAACACCAAACGCACCCTATATGGTGGTTGACCCGAAACAAACACCCCTATTTGGCTGTTGACTACACAATAGTACCCTTGTGGGTTTTATTAAAATACGATGCGCAAGGGCTGTGATACACCAACCAGCCGCACTTGTGTGTACTATATTTGTCGAAACAACACCACCATACGTGGTGGTTTTCACCACAAGACACAACACTGCCTCGTGGGCTGTTTTACACATGAAACAAACGCACCAGTTGGTGTTTTAACAAAACCGACGAATCCCTAACGTGGTACCAAAAACAAACGCACCCGATGGTGCTTAGACACGCCAAACGCACCCTCGTGGGTGACTCACAAATCGGACGCACCCTATGGTGCTAAACACAACACCGAACGTACCCTACTCGATGAAAACACAAACCACCCGCACCCTTTTCGGGGCTGACCCCAACCGAACGCGCCCTTTTCGGGGCTTAGGACAAAAACCATGCGCACCTGCTGCTAAGCACCGAACAACACCCTTGTGTTGTTTTACCACAAAAAACGGACGCACCCTTTTTCGGGTTTTCTGTCAATCGAACGCACTTGTGGTGTCGGATGAGCAAGAAAAACCATCCGCGCACCCATTGGTGGGTTGTGGTTGTGGTGGCGGTGTAGATGGCGAAGTGGTGGAGGGTGGATGTTGATAGTGGTGTTATATGTTAATGTTGTTCGATCGTCTTGTGGTGGTGGCCAACCATTCCTATATATCATCCAAACTTAATCCTAGAACATGGCTGCTCAGCGGTGTGGCGACAGCAGTGGTGGCTGCGCGTGGTGGTGGGGATCGGATTGATCAGGGACCGGATCTATCTTTTTATTAATTTTTGGGTTCGACCGAAAAATATCGCCGGAAAAGTTTTCGGTGGCAGCACGGCGGCTGGTGACGGTGGACGAGGTAAAATAACTAGGCTGCCGGATTTGGGGAGGGGAGAGAGATGAAAATAGAGATGTGTGTGGTTATATTAATTGTAAATGAAATTAATATTTATAATTTAAATTATATATTTATATATTTATTATATATATCTATATACATAATATATTTATATATATATATTATATATTTATATATATAACTATAAAGATAGTTGACATGTTACATAATAGATGGGGGGGGGGAGGGTTGTTTTAATGGGTTAATTTGTAAATGTTTTCTCAGGTACCAAAAGTGTAATTTTGGTTAAAATAGGGTTTTTTAATTTTTATTTTTTTTTTTTTTTTCTTTTTTTATTTTTTTATTTTTTTTCTTTGGTATTTTTTTTTGTTTTGTTGTTTTTTTTTTTCTTTTTTTTTTTTTTTTTATTTTTTTTTTCTCGGGACTCGTTTGAACCACTTAACGGACGATTTAACGCACGAAACTTGCGCCATTATGTTCCAAATAATTTTTTCATGAAAAATGAGTATTTATTTGATAGTATTTCGTAAATATTTTTATAACATTTATAAAGATATTTGTTATTCGTTTGAAAACCCAGTTATGTCTCGTCCGAAAGTAAAAATAAAAATACATTTTTAACCCGTATATTTGCGTCTTTAACAACGTTACCAAATAAAATGATAACAAATTTATTAAATATTTTTATTTAATAAAACGTGATAATTAAACGTAATTTAATTATTTTTGTGTGTCGGTACCCGTTGTGTGCAGTTTTCAAAACTTTGCGAGGCTGTTTTAACCCTCTTCTGCTTGTTTTCAAGTCTCGGACAAAACTGAAAAGTTGTTAGAAATGTCGTTTTACATCAAATTGCTTTAGAGTCCGAATAACAAAAACATGATTTAGTGGTTCGTTTTTGATAAATCAACTATGAATTAATATATATCCTTTTTCGTTTTCGAATCAAATAAGTTAAAAATAACTTTGTACTCGAGGTGTGTAATAATAATTTTACGGGAAAAAAAAAAGTTTTATTATTGAAATCATATGTTCCGAAAACTTCTTACCTATTAGTGGTAATCGTTTTTATGTGACAATAAAAGACCAAAAGTCAAAAGTCAAGTCAGACTTGAAGAGTCAAAGGTTAAAATAGTCCTTTAAAATTCTGAAAATTCCTGGATGTTACATACCTTTTATTCAATTTAAGACTTAAGATCGTCAAGCTCCTTTCTGAAAGTTCTTTGAGCAAGTGGAATAAGAAGTTCTTTGACCAAAACTTTTATCTCACTGGAAATTTCTTGACGCTAATTGTTATCAAGACGTTGTTTCCAATCGTCCTTGATAACAAATTTGATGTTATTAATGTTTCCTTGAACCACTTTGAAAGCAATTTTACTTTTACTTGAAGAAGTATTAGTAGTCTTGTTTTCTAATTGTTTCACCAAGTTAGTTGTTCATGTCACAAAAAGTGTTTTTGAAACATTATTTGTTAAATCATAGGCAAAGTACAACTACTCACGAGAATTATCTTTTTGAGGTACAAAAGTTTCATAAAGTTTATTCAACTTTGCGTAATCATATGGTTTAACTTTCACTTAGTTTTTTACCTACTCTCTTCCGCAAGACGTATTGTCTCTTCACTTTTAGGAGTAAAGAAATTTGCAAGATCATGCTTATCAAATTTAACATTACAGAGACATGGTTTTTCCCTTGAGCTTCCTTGAGGTACGTAGGATTTGCACAATTATGGAACACCTACCATTATAATACAAACTCGGTTTAGGAATTAGCATATGAACGGGTTATGCAGATTGACATAGTTTTATAAACAATATTTCCTAAAACTTTACTTGATTTTCTAAAGCAATCAGTTTGTCAATGTCTTTATCTTCCCTTGTTTTGAAATAATTTTTAATCTTATCTTTTTCAGATCTGATGTACGAAATTGTCCTCTCATGTTCAGAAATTTGGTTTACAAGCATGGCATTTTTCTTTTTAATAGTAAAAAATTTGTATGCTTGTGTTTTTAAAGATTCATGACATTGTTGTTTATTGTCTGCTAGTAAACCAAGAGCTTCTTTACCATTAAGTTCATCTTATTCTTTTTCTTTGTGATTTGTATGAAAAAATTTGTACCTTTAGAGCTCAATTTTGCTATCTCTATGTTCTTGAGTTAGAGACGTGTTTGCTTTCTTAAACTATTTATGAATCTTTTTGTTTTCATCAACATCAAGTTTTAAATTTTCAATTAAACAAACCAACAACACACATTCATCCTCATGTTTATTAGCATTCTGGTCAACCTCCCGTTCATTATTACTCATATTCGATGATGTGGGAGTGATATTGCTATTAACCTTTTCCACCATATATGTGTTATTAATGGATTCAGGTTGCTTAGTAAGCTTACTTTTCATTGGAAAACAGATTATAGTCTTCATTTGAATGTACCTTTTCTAATGGCTCAGTGTCATAGGTAGGTCTAGTGTCGTCATCAGCTGCTGATATCACCTCTTAAATATTTTCCATGTACATGTAATGTGCTTCAAATTCCTAATCAGCAGGTTTATCATTTGTGTCTTTCTTGCACAGCATCATCTTTTCCTTATGGTAAGAATAATCCTTTACCTGCTTAGCTGGTCTGCACTCCTTAGCAAAATGCCTAAACTGTTTATAGTTGAAACGTTGTATCTTAGTCTGTAGCACTACCTGAGTTACTATAGTATCCATGTTCTCAGCAATAGTTATTGCCCTATGATTCTCATACTGCCCCGTCTTTCTGTCATTCCTAGTTCTTTTATCAGTCCTTGGAAAATTATCAACATTCTTGTTTTTGGTATTTGACGATGTTCTGAGGTTGTTGTTGGTAGGTTTGTAGATATATTTTAAGGTCTTTGAGGTGAATGCCATTGCTTTCTTAATTTGCTTATCCCCTTGATCTTTTTCTTCATCACTATCTTTTTCAGTATCTGACTCGGGTGGGGTGAAGGTGTTGTGACAATCTCTTTGCCTTTTCTTCTGGCAGTAGCATGTGATCTGATAGATGTTGTTTGTCTTGGTAATGTTCCTTGAGTTTGGTAGGTCTTTGGTGTTTGAGGATAAGTATCTGGTTAATGTTGAGTGGTAGCAACAAGTGCAAGTGGATTTGTTTTCCTTGCTATTCTTTCACCGTGAATCTCATTCACTTCATTCTAATATTGCTTCAAAATGTCAAAGAGTTTGTTATGGGAGATGGTGTCTAAATTAGAAGTTTGCTTATCCACCGTCATAAACCTTGACCATTCTAGTTGAAGTTGTTGTAGAAACTGAACATTCACTTTCATGGTGTCAACCTTCAACTTGTTCCACACCATTATGTATAACCTTGTATAGTATGATTCCATCATTCCCCGTCTCTTAAAGTAAACTTACCGAATTCCTAAAACAACTTTATATTTATATCTTGTATGTTAATAGACTCTCGTTGCTGAAAACATTCAATGGATATCCATATTTCATTAGCATTTGGACAACCATCCATAATAGAGTATATATCATTACCAGTCCTATTCAGTATCATATGAATTGCATCTGCTTTAGCATCAACTAAAGCATGAACCTTAGTGCTGGTATTTTCATAGGTTTTTGCTATGAGTTTACCTTCTTGTTCAGTGTTATCTCCATCTGCTGTTTTTCTAATTTGACCAAGTACATGAGGACCATTGAAGATGCATTGTCTAAGTAGTTTGGTTTAGAAAACGTGATTGCCACTAAGCATAGCTTCCCGGAGTTAGCATTGGTGGACATTCCTTGGAACCAACTGCCATTATGTCATTATGCATTTTACTTGTGTTTGAAGTACTCATTGTGAAGTTGTAACTGATTTGTGAAAAGATTATGGATCTTAAGTAGATAAAGTGATGTGTTGTGGTTTTAAGATGGTGTAGTAGTTATGATTTGAGTTTTTGGTAACGTTTTTTAAATCTTGTTAACAAAGGACTAACGGTGCAATGATGTTGCCGTTAAAGGGTAGGAATTGTAAAAGAAGTCTAGGGATTGTATTTAACTCGGTTGAGGTAACTGAGTTAACTCGGCTATGCAAAAAACCTAACTCGTCTATTACCCAAGTTAACTCACCTAATTTGTCTTTGTAACTCGCCTGAGTTGGAACCCGTAACTCGCTTGTGAACGAATCCCTAACTCGCCTGAAACAACCTGCTAACTCGCCTGTGTTACACAAGTAACTCACCTGGATTTCAAAAGATAACTTGCTTGAAACCCTCGTGGATAACTCGCCTGGAATACGTGTTTAACTCGCTTGAGTCTATGAGGTTTAACTCGCCTTACACTAGCTCCGTATTGTGTAGTATCAGGGTTAACTCACCTATGATATAAGTTTTTGTCACGCCTGAAAACAAATTGTGGAAAACTAGAATGGGGGGTTGAATAGTTTACCACTTTTTAATTTAATATTTAAAATTTGTTTATTAAAACTTAGATTCGACTTTTTATGAATTCAATACTTGCACAATATCACTAGTACAAATCTAGGATTTCGTCACACATGTTGTTTTTTGAACGGCCACACAGTCAGATATTTATGTGACTAAATG
>BQNB010037822.1:0-28803 GCA_026074375.1 Tanacetum coccineum | reverse complement strand
TGCATTTGCTTATCAGTATTAGTGCCCAATCATTCCTTGTCATATTCAAACACTAATCATCAATCGTCTTTCGATTTTCCATCTCTAGCCTCGTTGGGACATAACGACCCGGAGACACCCTATACTGCTTCTGGTTTTCTTGGTCTCGCGAGATTTCGTCCCTTGTTGTGTATTTATACATGTTTGTATTTGTTCACATATTTAAGGGGTGAGTTCGCGCGACTCAGGAGCCTGGAGCAATTCTGCCATAGTTCGATTATCAGCCATCGTATCTTTGGGAGGTTCAACAAGATTCGGAGGAACTTGTTGTTGTTGACGTTTACGGGCTTGAGAACGAGTGCGCATGCACAAAATAGAAATATAAAAAGAAAATTTACACTAATTTTTTTTTTTGATGATTTATTCACAATTGATTTTTACGGACAATGAGATAAGACAACTTCAACCAAATAATCTACTTACTTCACGGTAGCTCTCAAAAAGATAAACGCACAGGTGAGCGGAGGAGTAGGAATAGCGCGAAGCTTATTTCTCCTTTCGGGTCGTAGTTCCTAGGAACAACCCTCCTTATACCCACTTTTTAGCTTGTTTAACTTTTCAAGGTGAGCCGTACGTTGTAAGAGACACAAATGGCAAGTTTTAAATCTTTTGTTCGAGTTGGGAACCAACAAGTTCACCGGAAGTTATTATGATAATACCTCAATTGAGAATATTATATTTTGGTATTTTTACCAATTTGTGAATTTTATTTCTTTTTATGGAAAATGTTTTTATATTTTTGGTTTTTCTTTTGTTTTTAGATGATAATTATACTAATAAAGAAAACTGAAAAATATTTTTGTACTTTTTATATTTTTGTAGAAGAAAAATATCCACAGATATAAACATAAATTGTCAATACGTAGCGATATTCTTTTTCAACCTCCCCGGCAGCGGCGCCAAAATTTGACTCGCGCGAACTCACCTCTTAAAAATGTGAACAAATACAAACATGTATAAATACACAACAAGGGACGAAATCACGCGAGAGCAAGAAAACCGGAAGCAGTATAGAGTGTTCCCGGGTCGTTATGTCCCAACGAGGCTAGAAATGGAAAATCGAAAGACGATTGATGATTTGTGTTTGAAAATGACAAGGATGAGGATTGGACACCAAACTTTAATAAGCAAATGCACATAAAAGAAAGGCAAAGAAAATAAGCTGGAACAATAAAAGCTAGAAATGGTAAAAATACTTAAAAACTTTTAAACTAAGACACAAATAAGCTCAAATAAACTTAAGACAAAACCAAATAAGCTTGACTAACTCTAAATAAGCAAATTCAGCAAGTGATTAAACTAAGTTAAACAAGAAAAACTCAGCAGTACTAACCACAGTACTAACAGTATTAACTATCAGTACTAACTTGGAGTTAGTACTGCTAGCTTTAAGTTAGTACTGTTAGCTTTAACAAAACACAATGAAACAAGAAATAAACAGATAAGCTAAAACAGATATTTAACCACCTCTATTAAGCACTTGGGCATAAGAATAAGCAACTAGAATAAGCTAAAATGGCAAATAAGCTAAAAAGCTACAACTGATAAACTATTAAAATTGCTTTGAAAAGGCGAATAAGCTTAAATAAGTTCTACTAAAGACAGTAAACAAAAATGGGCTTAATCTACTCTAAAAAGCTAATGAAATCTTAAATAAGCAGAAATAATAAGCTGATAAGCTAAAATGAACTACCAGTACTAACAGTTTTAACTAACAGTACTAACTTGGAGTTAGTACCGCTAGCTTTAAGTTAGTACTGCTAGCTTTAAAATCCCCAAAAGAGAACTAGCGGTACTAACTTGGAGTTAATACTGCTTGTTCTAAAAACCTCTTAAAGTTTTCAAAAGTCATTTTATTTCAAGCTGATTGGATCCTAATTTGTTAAAAACAGATTATCAAATAACAAAATAAGACACTTATAAGCAGATTTCAATCAAGAATAAGCACTTAAATAAGCTGAATCAATCCAACAGTTTTAACTTATAACTAACAGTACTAACTAAGAAATTAGCACAAATCACTTTTGAACTAACAACTAAGCAAGATAAGCACTAGACATCATGATTAAGCATAAATAAGCAAATATAGGTAACAACTAAGCACTATAAACAATTCTGTAGTAAATAAGAAAAGTAAGAAAAAGATAGACTTACAACACCCTTGCTCAAAACAGGGCCAAACAACGATTCTACAAGCTCTAGCTTGCATAAGACAAGCTAGTAGTGTCCATAAGCCCATCCAGAACTGGCTTATCATCCATAAATTAAGCTGTGGTGTATTTGAGAGTGATTTTCTCTTAACTACTTGACTTTTTAAATTTACTTAATGAAAGCAGCTTCATAACTAAACTTGTACTGAGAAGCTTTTTTGAACACTAACACACAATAAAGAAACTTAACATTGGAATGTAAAATTGACTTAAAAATCTCAAAATTTGCTTAAAACTGAAAGTGTTACAAAGCGGAAAGTAAAAAGCTGTTAATAAATGAAATAGCTAAGTTACTATTAAAAATTAAAAACACTAACGTTGTTAATTGGGTTACATGGCCTATTTATACTAAAATAGAATTAAGGTCTTGGTTCTTGGACTCTCTTCTCTTCTTTCTTATTCGTTTCTTTGTAGAGACAAAAACCAAGTGTGTTTGTTGTGTAAGGTGATTCTAAAACAAATCCCAGCCTTCAATTTCTTTTGTGCTTCTTTGGAGTCAATCACAGCCATCGATTAAAACAAAAAAAAAATTAACTTGGGAATGGTAGGATTGCCAACATGGCACTTATACAGGGGGGGGGGTTGATAGAGGAGTGGTTGAAATGATTTATCTAGGGTGTTGAGTGGTTTTGCAGGGGAGAAGTATGGGAAGACATCCCTACTCTGTACCTGGGTTTTGTTTGGGCGGGAAAGATGGAGTTTGGGGAGGTTGGCAGCTTTGGCCCCTCATTTCTTATAACAAACTTTGCCCGGTTTGCAATTTCAACCCTTGTCTTTTAACTCTTGTAATACAACTTGAGGTTTGGCAGTTTTAGTCCCTTAAGTTGTATTTTCTTCATGTGGCTGACTTTTGACTTTGACTGACTTTGGCTTCGGATTGACTTTGTCTTTTCCATCCCGTGCTTGGTTTGGTCGTCTTTGGCTTTCTTTTTGAATATCCGTTCCTGCACAATTCAAATGCAAAACATACAAATACAATGTATCTTTGGTACGTTTTTAGTCTTTTAAGTCCATTTTTAATGGAAAATGGTATGTGTAATTAAGCACATACCAATGGTTGTTGATTGAGAGTGTGGAGCGGAGGTGGTTGTCAAAGGACTGTCTCTTTGAACTTGAGGTGGTAGATGTGATCGTGTGAGAAGATATTCAATCCAATTGATACTCTCACTCAATGCAAGGAATTGTTTTTGGTTGTAGATGCAACATGGGCAATACCCACTATGAGTTTCAACTTGGTCAATGTTGAGGGTGTGTGGTAGGTTTGGAGAGAATGGTGATGATGGGATGTTGTTTTGTTGTTGAGAGAGATGTATTGCTAAGAGGTTTGATAGGTCTTGTAGTTGATTGTTGTAAGTCAACCTAGGCTTTCTCTACTCATGATTAGAGTTGATGTGTGTTGTGTTGGTTGTGTTGAGTTGTGATTGACACTTTGAGGTGGAAAATTGAGGTGTGTGTTTCATGTGGATTAATGGTGTAATAGGAAGTAGAGGATGTTGAAACATCATAAGCGGTGATGTGGATAGAGGCATTGATGTGGGATTTGGTAATGTTTTATTTGGGTGATTGTTTTCTTGTGATTGTTCATGTTAAGGGTGAGTGGTTTTGGTATTGGTGAAGTGGAATTGAGTACATTTGATGTGTTGAAATGTAAATTTTTTTTGTTTTACTTTTCTAAATAGGTTTCACACTCTTTTTGGTACACATGATGGTTTGGATGTGTGTTTGTTAGGAGATATCATTGGTGAGGATGATGGTGATGAAGGTGAATGAGGATATATTTATAGTGATGGAAAGGTTCAAATAAGGAAGTATGAGCATTCAAAGGATCAATTCCAATAAATTTTTGTGAGTTTAGGGAAACAGTGGCTAAGACTAGGGGGTGTTTGGTTAAAAAGAGAAGAAAAGAAACTGTTTTCTCATGCATGCCTAGGCCGGTCCCCTTAAAATTAATGGGGTCGCCGTTTATGAATTAAGGGGGCCGCCTCTGGCATTTCCTAGATTTAAAAAAAATTGATTTTTCTCAAAAATTTTGTGAGGGTTTCAGTTTTGGTGGTTGATTTGCAGCAAGTCTATCCTTTTATGGCAATTAAGATATTTTAGCACATAACAATTAAGCATTCAATAAGATATAATGCATAGTTTTGGCATGTAGACATATAAAGATAAGAGAGGAAGGCTAAACAAGATATAATGCACAAAAAGTTTACTTAGCAAGAGGATTAACAAGATAAACCAAACTTTTGTGCAAAAACTAGTGTGTGCCTAAATGCAACAAATGTGGAGTAGTGATTATTTCGACACTAAGACATGTAAGACCTAAGAAATAATCCAAATGCTCCTTGATTTAATTTTGCTCAACCAAGATTGTCAAGAAATATATATTAGATTATATATTTTTAACAACAAGTAAGAAAGCATTATGCATATGAAAAAGAAATGTTTTTAGCATATCTCAACAATATGTGAAAATTAATTTTCATGTGATACTAGTTGTGAGAAAGACTTTCTTTAGAAAATAAATGAGATGGGACTATGTGTAATGAGATATGCATTTAGATGGAGGAATTTGTAAAAGGTTTCATATAGGTTTTTCCTAATTTTTTTTGTATTTTTGTGCAAAACAGAAGCCTAGACACAGAGAGAAGAAAAAAAATTATGTTCAGTGGGTGGCCCCCTTAAAGTCTGGCCGGCCCCCTTAAAATTAAGGGGGCCGCCCCTTATGAATTAAGGGGGCCGCCACCTGTTGAGAAATTATTTATCAGATTTTTGACAAATAGTTCATTATTAATTTTTAGTGCTGAAAACTTAGTCAATTTGTTCCATCATTCCTAGACCTAAGCGTAAGTAGTTAAATGGTTCACGTTTAAGTGGCTTAGTTAGAATATCGGCTATGTTGTCTTCCGATGAGACCTTTTCTAAAGAGATATTCCCTTTTTGAACATTATCACGAAGGAAGTGGTGGCGAATTTCTATGTGTTTAGTTCGTGAGTGTTGAACGGGATTCTTACTTAAGTCTATAGCCCCTTTGTTGTCACACATTATTGGAATATTGTCTAACCTAATGCCATAGTCTATGAGAGCTTGTTTCATCCATAGTGCTTGTTGACATGCCTTTCCGGCACTAACATATTCCGCTTCGGTTGTGGAGATAGCAAGAGCGGTTTGCTTCTTTGAAAACCAAGATGTTAAACAACATCCCATGAATGTGCAAACACCACTAGTGCTCTTGCGATCAACGTAATCTCCCGCATGATCCGAATCCGCATAAACTATTGTTTCTATGCCGGATCCCTTGGGATACCATAATCCCAAATGCATAGTGCCTTTAATGTATCGGAAGATACGCTTAACCGCTTCTAGGTGAGAGGTTTTGGGATCCTCTTGAAAGCGTGCACAAAGGCAAACACTAAACATGATATCGGGTCTACTTGCCGTTAAGTATAATAAACTACCTATCATGCCTCTATATTTGGTATTATCTACGGACTCACCTTCTTCGTCCCTTGTGAGTTTGGTTTCCGTAGACATGGGGGTTTTCATTGGCTTAGAGTCTTCTAGTCCAAATTTCTTAAGCATTTCCTTAATATATTTTGATTGATTGAAAAATATTCCATCATTTAATTGTTTTATTTGTAATCCTAAGAAAAAGTTTAGTTCCCCCATCATACTCATTTCAAACTCATCATGCATGATCTTGGCAAAGTCATCACACATTTCTTGACAAGTTGATCCGAATATAATGTCATCAACATATATTTGGACGATAATGATGTTGGAGTCTTTCTTTTTAGTGAAGAGAGTGTTATCTACCATTCCCATAGAATAATTATGTTTAATAAGAAAGGCTTTTAGTCGATCGTACCAAGCTTTTGGAGCTTGTTTTAGACCATAAAGAGCTTTCTTAAGTTTATAGACATAATTAGGTTTTGCGAAGTCAATGAATCCCGGAGGTTGTGCCACGTAAACCTCCTCATTGATAACACCGTTAAGGAATGCACTCTTCACATCCATTTGGTATAACTTAAAATCTAGTGCACAAGCATAAGCTAAAAGTATTCTTATGGACTCTAGTCTAGCTACGGGTGCATATGTTTCATCATAATCAATTCCTTCTTGTTGATTATAACCTTGGGCGACCAACCTAGCTTTGTTTCTTGTTACGACCCCATTTTCATCGAGTTTATTTCTATATACCCATTTTGTTCCTATAATGGTCATATCCATGGGATTTGGGACTAGTTCCCAAACATCATTTGTTATAAATTGATTTAGTTCCTCTTGCATGGCCATTACCCAATTTTCATCTTTTAGTGCCTCATTTATATTTTTAGGTTCTATTGTTGAAATAAAGCAAAAGAAATTGCTTTTCTCTTGAGCTTGCGACCTAAGTGTTCTTTGATTTAGATTACCAATAACATTTTCTAGGGGATGACTTTTAGATTCTTTAATGTTTATTATTTGATTATTTTCTAATGAAATGTCTTCAAGATCATTGCCTATGGGTTTTGTTTTACTAACCTCAATAGCTTCTTCTTCGACTAATTCATCATCTTCCAATGGTGATGTTTTAGGTGGAGGAGGAGTCTCATCGAAAGTTACATTTAATGATTCTTCTACTTTCATTGTTTGTTTGTTAAGTATTATGTAAGCTTTACTATTTTGCGAATATCCTAGGAAAACACCTTCATACGACTTTGGGTCGAACTTGGTTAGGTAATCTTTTGTATTAAGAATAAAACATTTACTTCCGAATACTCTAAAATAGTTAAGGTTTGGTTTCCTTCCTCTTAACAACTCGTATGGAGTTTTTCCCAAAATACGTCTAATAGAAACTCTATTAATTATATAAGTTGATGTATCGATCGCATTGCACCAAAATTTTTGAGGAATGGATTGTTCATTTAACATGGTTCTACTCATTTCTTGTAAGGTGCGATTTTTTCGTTCTACTACCCCATTTGATTGTGGAGTACGAGGAGCGGAAAAATTGTGAGATATCCCATTTAAATCACAATATTTTCCAAATTGTACTTCATTATCAAATTCCCGACCATGATCCGTTCTAATTGATACAATAGAACATCCTAATTTGTTTTGGATCATTTTGCTAAATATTTCAAATTCTTCGAAGGCTTCGGTTTTATTTGCTAAGAATCTAGTCCAAGTGTATCGAGAATAGTCATCTACAATTACTAAGGTATAACGATTTCCTCCATAGCTTCGTATGGCGGAGGGGCCAAACAAATCCATGTGAAGTAGTTCTAAGCATCTAGTTGTTGAGACTATATTTTTGGCCTTGTGACTTACGTGAGCTTGCTTTCCAACTTTGCAAGCATCACAAAAATGTTGGTCGTATTTAAGTTTAGGTAGATTTCTAACTAATTCTTTAGACGCTAATGATTGAATTAGTTGCATATTAGCATGACCTAATCTTCTATGCCATAGTGTGGAATTTTCGTCTAATGTTGCAAGGCATATTTTGTCTTCCGGTTTATTTCCTAGTTTCATTACATATAATCCTCCTTTCCTAATTCCTTTACCTATAACTTTTTCGTTTTTGATTATTTCGCTATCGTGTTCGGTAAATATTACTTTGCACTTATTATCACATATTTGACCTATACTAAGCAAGTTATAAGTTAAGTTATCTACGTGCTCAACATTTTCAATTATTAAGGAGTCTTGAGAAATCGTACCTTTGCCTATGATTTTACCGCGTAAGTTGCTTCCGAAAATTACGTTACCTCCGTTGTATGCTTTGTATGAAGAAAACAACTTTCGATTACCGGTCATGTGTTTTGAACATCCACTATCTTTAATCCATTCATCGGGTTCCAAGTTTACTCCTAAGCATATTTCATCGGGCGCTTGAGCTACAAGGCAAGCTTCATCTTTAGTCTTTTCCACCTCATCTTCTCCATTGTCGCTCCATACTCCTCCAATGAATGCTCTTTGATCGGTGTTCTTTGGCGGCTTTGAACATTCTCCAATGAAATGATTTGGGTCACCACATCTAAAACATTTTCTTTCACTTTTATCATAACCATCATTTCTACTTCTTTGGAATGTTTTTCTATCGCCTCGTGGTTGTCTTGCAAATCTTCCTCGTCTCTTGAAGAATTTCTTGAATTCCTTTACGGCCATAGCATACTCTTCGTCTTCACTATCGGAACTTGAGCTATCTTCATCACTTACTTCCTTTTTCACTTTTAATGCAAGTGATCTACTTTGTTCTTTCTTGCCTTTAACCGTTTCTACATCTTTCTTAATTACTTCTTCATAAACTTTCAAGTTTCCAATTAGTTCGTCAAGAGATAAGGTTGTTAGATTCTTTGATTCTTCAATCGCCGTGACTTTCGCGCGCCATTTTGGATGTAGTGCCCTAAGAAATTTCCTAACACAATTCTTGCTAGAAAAACTTTCATCAAGTGCTTTTAGACTAGTAATAATAGTGTTAAATTTAGCAAAGGCATTATCTATTGATTCCTCTTCCGGAATCATAAATTGTTCATATTGTTGAACAAGAAGATCTATTTTGTTAGCTTTGACTTGATTATTACCTTGATGAGTGATTAGTAAAGTATCCCAAATTTCTTTTGCGGTTTGACACATAAAAATTCTTTCGTATTCTTTACGTGGCAAAGCATTATAAATTACCATTTTAGCTTCATTATTTTTTGCAAGTTTCTTTTTAAGATCATCATCTTGTTTATGAAAAGATACAATTTCATCCTTTTTAGTTTCGGGATTAAATTGAATAGGAGGAAAATCACCATCGGTAATAACATGCCAAAGATCTAGATCTTTTGACTTCACATAAGTTTCGAATCTATTTTTCCAATAAATAAATCCATCACTTTCAAATAGTGGTGGTCTTTGCATAGATTGCCCTTCTAAATATTTTTCCGATTCCATAGATCGATTCAAGTTTTAAAATACAATTTATTTTAAAAATCTTGTTTAGCGTGGCTCTTGATACCAATTGTGGAAAACTAGAAGGGGGGTTGAATAGTTTACCGCTTTTTGATTTAATATTTATGTTTGTTTATAAAAACTTAGATTCGACTTTTTGTGAATTCAAAACTTGCACAATATGAACAATGTAAATAAGTAGAAGCAAATAAAAGATAAGAGTTGGAAAGATCAAACCACAACACAAGGATTTATAGTGGTTCGGTTACGAAGCTCCTCTTCGGCCTACTCCACTCCCCGAGCACCTAACTCGAGAGTTTTCTTCACTATGTCAACAAGCTCCTTTATGGCGGAGAAAACCGTACACAACGTTGCTTATATCTATTTCCGACACTAAGCTAGATGTCGAGTTCTAATCTTAGCTAGAACCAATCTATCACAACACAACTTCACAATTTGTTCACGACTTCACAACTTCACGACTACTTCACAACTTCACTACACAACTTAGCTTCACACCTTGAACACAACTACACAACTTCTTCACACCTTCACAACTTCACAACTTCACACCTTCACTACTTGTCCTCACCACACTACTTATGTCACAACTAACTAACACTACTAGAAAGGATCACCAAGATCCAACTATACTTACAACAATCACCAAAACCTAATAACTACACAACTTTACAAGATTTACAAATGATTTACAAGATATGGTGTGAATGCAATAAGATTGCAATGTATACTTGGGTTGTAATACTCTTCAATTAATGATGGAAGTATTCTTCTCTTGCACTTGAGGAATTGAGCTTGGATCATTTGGAAACAAAGCTTTATGATTAAATGATCAAAGGATTTAGAGAGATGTGTGGGCTGTTTTAGAACAGAAAGAATGAGTGCAAAAGGTGAGAAAAATGTTAGGGAATTGTCTAGTATTTATAGGACAAGCTGGATGAGCGGGGTCTATGGCCAGTCCCCTTAAATAGGGTGCCGGCCCCCTTATAATTAACAGGGCCGCCCATGTATTTAAGGGGGCCGCCCATTTTCAGACGCTCCTCTTTTTGTCCTATTCAGGGGAGGTGTTTACTGGACTTTTTATAGCCGTTTTAAATTTGAAATTCAAAATGTTTATTTTGAATTAAACATTTCTTTTAAATGTAGAAAATGTTTTGTGATGTTTATAAAAATGTTTACAACATTTTATAAAAGTTTGAGGTTGAATAAAGATTTCATTTGATCATAAAATGCATTAAGCATTTATTTATTCATACCCTTAAGTGATGTAAATGTTGAAATGAGAATTTACTCCTAATTACTTGTTTACGTTGAACGTTTTTATATTTTGTGATTATCAAAACGTAAAGATGTGAAAGATATTAATAATGTTTTTAGGCATTATATTTTATCAACAAAGAAATTGCACGGATATGGTCACTTAGAAGAGATTATGGTGAAAAGATCTGATCAATAGCTTTATAAGTTTAAAGAAGGTGACTTCGTTGATCTACACCTGAACGACATCGAAGATGTGCTTCTTCTTGTTGTTCAACACAAGCTATTACACCTCGACGGGAGTGTTATTGTTGACTTTATTATGGCTCTTCGTATGTTCACAAGAAGCCTAATCCACAGGAGACGTGTCGAAGATTTACAGCTTGGTGTAGAGAGTTACCAGAAGAAACTTAACATCACCAAACCTCAGAAGACCTTTCCGGAGATTGAATTTCAATGGTGATAAAATCATTGTCAATTAAGGCTAATGGTTTCAAACAGTGTCTACGGGTATGAAGGTTTTAGGTAGGGATTTTTTTTATTGTGGATGATAACATCAGCGTAGAGAGGTTTGGTTGTGTGTTAGTTATGGTATGGGTAGTTAGTGTTAGCTTTTTAGGTTTAGGGATGGATTCAGTTTGAGGGTTTTTCATTCTTAGCATGTGGTTTCCGATTAACA
Organism: Tanacetum coccineum; assembly: GCA_026074375.1. Taxonomy (NCBI): domain Eukaryota; kingdom Viridiplantae; phylum Streptophyta; class Magnoliopsida; order Asterales; family Asteraceae; genus Tanacetum; species Tanacetum coccineum. Next base: position 17,685 of record BQNB010037822.1, on the reverse strand, counting down.
GGTTGAGTATAAATAAAGTATTACTCTTTGAATAGGGCGATGGGCCACATAATAAGTGAAAAGGAAAAGAGAGAGATCGATCCAAATGTTTAAAATAGATCGAACAAATTCATTAGCATCTTTAATTCCAAGAAAACGGATAAATCCAAATCGTTTACCTCCTTTGGAGCATTTGTTAGCTATAAAAGCATCCACAAGCCTTCCGTATAGCATACAAGCGTTCCACAAACCTTTTGCATCAAGCGATTCTGGGAAATTCGAGACATAGAAGGATGTAGCAATTCTTTCCCGTTCTTTATTTATTTAAGGAGATTATCAATGTTCTTCAAAAATAAAAAAAAAATAATTAGGGTTTTTGTTATTGCGAAAAAATTCCAAAGACTATTCTTTTTGCTAAATGCCCCCCCCCCCCCCGTGATTATGATTGTTTTCCCATGTTGGTTGTCCCTTCACGGCTAAAATGTCTATTGGTAAACATTTAAAATTTGTTCACGTTTTGTTTGGAATTCATTAAACACCATCTGTCCCAACCAATGAATTTCCACTTGTAAAAACAATCAACGATGAGGCATGCAATGAATCAAAACCACGCCATTAATGACGACGTTTTTGGGAACCTATTGACTCCTTTTAAAATGGATCTAAATCGATTTTTGGACGGATTCTCCGATTTAATTTGGGACAGGATAGAGAGGCATATTCGGCATTACTCAAATTTAATATCCAATAACGTGATTAACATCGTAGTCTTACAAAGGCTTAAAATACCTAGTCAATACAAAATTATTATCAAAATGCTTAATAAAAACATGAAACGAATATATTTAATTTAAATATTACTACACATACAACTAGTAACCTAATATTCTCAAATTATCATTTATAATATACATCCACTACCTTGAAATGTTATAATCACAACTTCAATTTCAATTCTTTCAAATCCTTTAAATTTTTCTAGATCAACACTCATAATACCAAATGGGGATCAACTGCCATGGACTTGTAGGTTCATTCAACCGCAACGTTTGTGTTCTTGATGATTTAGCTGAGGAAGGATCTCGACTTTGAGTTCGTATCTGTAGACTTGGTACAGCAAGGGATCACGAAAGACACCTCCCAGTCCCTTGCTGTCGCAACGTACTATTTACCTCTGTCATTAGATTTCTTAAGTATATACACTTAAATTTGGGTATGTATAGTGGTCCTATTAAGTTTATGAATATGACTAACATATGAATGTTTATATATGCAGCCATTCGGTCAAGTTCCAGTGTATGAGGATGGCGATCTCAACCTATTCGGTACCTTTCTCCCCTCTAAATAAAAACTGGGGAACAAAGTGTAACAGATTACATATTCCAACTTTATTTGCAAGTTATTTTGGAACATCTTGCTTATATGATTGTCTGCTTATGTGTTCATTTTTACTTATTTGAAATAATATGTTACAGAATCAAGGGCAATTACAAAGTACATAGCAGAGGCTTACGCCGATAAGGGAACACCACTAATATCAAAAGATCCAAAGAAATCCGCGATACAAACTGTGTGGAGTGAAGTAGAGGGTCAGAAATACGACCCCGTATCTTCAAAGCTGATATATAGCTATATTATCTCTTCGATTCGAGGGAGCAACAAACTCGATGAGGCCTTAGTGGACTGAGTTCTGAAAAAGCTATAGCTGATATCCTTGACGTTTACGAATTACGACTAACAAAGAGCAAGTATTTGGGTGGAGGAGATTAGCTTAACCTGGCCATCTAGTCCAACAATGTACCAACATGTATTACTTGTTTAGGAATAAACGTAAAGAGGATCTGTTTGATGGACGAGTCCCACATGTTAGTGCGTGGGCATCTGAATTCTTTCCAGCTGCTTGGGTTATAGGTTACGGCAATGTCTAACCAAGTGATTTTGTGAGGAGCGACTAAAATGGATTTGAGATACAGAGAGTTTTATCGATTTAAGATTTCCCCTCAGTGTTTCGTGCTATGGCTGCTCTCTACGAGAAGGATCTCGACTTCGAGTTTGTTTCTGTTGATTATGTTGCTCGTAAACACAAGTTACCACAGTTTCTCGCTCTTAATGTACTGTAACCTAGCTTTGTTCTTTGATTGAACAGTAATTAATTATGAGTATATTATCTGCTTGAAACTAATTACTCTAGATTTTTTTTATAAAAATGCAGCCATTTGGTGAATTTCCAGCATTCGAGGATGGTGATCTCACGTTATTCGGTAATAATATTAGATCGCGTATTTCAGTGTTCTTATACTATTGTTTGTCGTGTTAAGTTTCATATATGTTAATGTTTTACTATGAACTGCGATTATCTCATAATGTAGAAAAAAAGTAAAACGATCTTAAATGTTTAAAATTGGGGGTTTATCAACGAAGGCTAATTGTGCATTTGGGGAACAAGTTTTAGTACTTAGTATATAGCTCGTTCCATTCAATAAAGTGCACTAATGTATTTTAGGAACACTAATGTCACTATGGATGCAATTTGTGTATGAAAGAGTAATATTCAGAGATCCAAACCTAATGCATGTTTTTAATTATTAGTATTAGATCATAACCCGATTAACATTCAACCAAAGTATAAATACAAAAGTGACGTGGAGGACAAGATTGAGCTAGGCCTCAACATAACATAGGATTCGTCTATGGGCCGATTATCTATGCTAGTCTAATACTTCTCCGCAGTTGGAACCGAAAGTCTTGATCAAGAGTGTCACGGACATAGAGCATAACGCGCTTTAAGCCTTTAAAGCAATGAAATGTGGTACACATGTGTCATGCATATAAGCAAACCTTTTGAACATCCTAAGAGATATCCGAGCGCATAAAAGTAAGATACATATGAGCACCAACCAAGCTGTGATATAGGGTAGGATCACGAACATGATCACCATCATGATCAAACTTTCACTCAATATCAACATAGGTCTTGAAGGGATTATAGTGCTTCATATCTCCCATCTACAGAATTTCCTCAACAAATTTGGACTAGAACAAGAACAAAAACAAGCGTCTCGCTGAGCAGAATTACTAAAAAAATAGTTGAGAGAGCCAATATCACTCTTAGCAAACTCACCATAAAGTAATGCAATAATACATTGTAATAGAGTTGCATAGAAAGGAGTCAGAAAGATATCATCCATATATAACCATAAATAAGTAATGTCAGAACCACGATGAAATACAAAAAAATGATATATCGTTTTTCTCTGCTGAAAACCGGTAGATGCAACAAAGCTAGCAAAGCGCTAAAACCAACCTCTCGGGTTGCTTTAGAGCATAGACTGATCGATGCAAATGACATACATAACCGAGTTTAGTGGAATCAACAAACCCATATGGCTTATCCATGTAAACAGTCTCATATAAGTACTCATAAAAATTGCATTCTTCACATCCAGCTGATATATAGACCCATCTCGAGAAATCAAAAGACTTAAAACTGTACGTATAGTATCTGTTTTAACCACTGAACTAAAGGTCTCATCACAATTACTGCCTTGCTACTGACTGCGGCCATTTGCAACAAACCGAACCTTGTACATACTTAACGAACCATCTGCATAAAACTTATACCTGAAAATCCACATAATACGAACAACATTCACATTAGCATAACGAGGTACAAGAACCCACGTACATTTAGTAATTATAACATTGTACTCATCTAACATAGCATTTTGCCTTGTGAGATCACAGAGTGCATGTATATTTAAGCGAGGAATAAGCGATGTGGTAGTGACATGACAATTCATACGTTTTAGGTGTTTAAAAATTTCAGCTTTAGCACGAGTGACCATGGGATGAATGGAGGACTAAGTTGTTAGTTGTGGATGTTGGGCCGGTGATGGGCTTGGTGTAGGCGAGGTGGGTTGCTGATGGCTTGTTGATGGATCGATGAGGCATCCAAGGTATGTGGTTGATGGGCTATAGAAACGAGTTGGGCATTGTCAAATGGGGCGTGGTAAAGGTGTTTGCGGGCGGTTGGGAGTAGGCTAAAGTTGGTGAGTGAGGTTGGGTCGCTGGATGTGTTGGCTGAGCGTGAGAGGGAGTGGGCTCATGACGTTGTTACACCCCGAAACCTGTTAAGGTATTTTTATTATTATAAAATACCCTTATACAGTATTAGTTTGACTATGATATTTTTGTGTTAGAGTATTTATTATAATTGGTTAGTCAATGAGTTATAAGTTGAAAGTCAAACTAAAAGATCAAAGTGTTAAGTAATTTGAATGTAGAAAGTTATTAGTTGCCTAAGTTATGAGAATAAGACTCGAGGGACTAAAAGTGAAAAGTTGGAAAAGTAATTTTCAGATTTTTACAAGTCGAAATGTCCGTGACATCCCATAATTTTTATAAGTCAAAATGTCCACCCTCTGACGATTAAGTCAAAACCTTATATGTAAAGTATTTATCATAGCATAGTTTAATACGTATGTATGAGTATATTGTATGTCGAGATCGATTAAGAAGTAATGCAAGTGAAGAGTGGGGGGAATTCACTTACCTTTAAGTTGAACAAATGCATCCGTACTTATAGTGATTTTGGTCTACTTTACCCTTGAATAATAAGCAATGTTTTGAAAATCGGGTCTCTAATCGACCTGGTTGACTCACCGGGTTACCGGTTCAACCGGTTGGACCGTCAGGCTAACCCGGTTTTTGAAAAAAAATACTAACATTTGTAATGATACAAAAAATATATATATATAAATTATGAATATACCTTATATTGAGCCTAAAAACGATTTACTAACAAATATAACATGTGACAAATAAAATTACGTCGCACATATATATAAAAAAATTGCTTTATTTGTAAAAAAAATGAAAAAACCAAAACCCGGCCGGGTCTCGACGGGTTGACCCGGGTCACCTTAAACCCGGCGGGTCTAACCGGGTTTCGAAAATATGAAACCCAGTTTAATTTGACCCGTTTTTGCGACCAGAACCGGTTGACCCGGCCGGGTCAAACCGAGTTTCAAAACATAATTCCTACAGTGATGAATATGAGCGCAATTGAAATTCCTGGGGAGTTATACATTTGTTTATTGATAAGACCATTCATAATCTACCTTCCTCTTTATTAGTGCTCCTTGACCGAGAGGTTTATCTCTCCCAATCTGTTCGAGAGCTTATTTTCTTCCTCTTTAGTTATATCTATATTTGTCGTGTCCATCTCGTACTTATGTCTCATGTCCATCCCCGACTTACCTTATGTCCATCCCAGGCTTATGTCTCGTGTCCATCTCCGACTTATGTCTAATGTCTATCCAAAATTTATGTCTCATGTCCATCATGGACTTATGTCTATGTCCATCTTGAACTTATCTTATGTCAATCCTAAACTTATTGTTTAGATCCATTAATTCCAGGTCATACATCCACAATCAAGAAATGTAGATGGCAACAACTAGCAACGTACAATCAAGCTCTTTTTTGTTTTTGTTATTTAGTGTCTTCATTTTTAGTGGAGTAAACTGTAAAATTCGCCCTTTTGATTTTACCAAACTACATATGCAGTTGCGGAAGCTTCAAAGTGTAGACAATCTCCTTGTGAGGAACCTTCATGTTTGGTTTGGCCCTCGCAGGAGAATTGACTAAAATGCTAGGTGTTCTTAAAGAAAATTCAATAATATGACGTCATGAAACGACATTATTTGAGGCGACGATGATGAAAAAGATCAACAATCCAAGTTTTGTAGTGAAAGATCGATGATAGAAAATGCTCTATGAATAATAAAACCTATCATAAGGGGTCGGTTTCAAAAAACCCTGGTCCGATGGGTTTGTAAAATGTCACACACTTCACACTTCACACAAAATTTGGCTATCATATCAATTCCTTTATTCCCATAGTCTAACACCAAAGACACCCTAAATATTTTTTTAGCTCATTTTCCATGTGTCTAGTATTATATTGCGGTGAGAATGCCAATTCGAAGGTCTTTCTTTTTTAGATTAATCATTCTTCTACACAATGCGAGGCAATCAATGACTCAATAATCTCGCCTTCACATCATCATGCCATACATATATAATTCCTTTGCTACATATATTTCAATCACATCTTCATTTCTTGCAATCCTCGGCATTTTCTACCAACTCATTCCATGGTGATTAAAGTGTACGGACTCGTGGGTTCAAACGCAACTTTTCGTGTTATTGCTGCTCTTGTTGAGAAGGATCTCGACTTCGAGCTTGTTCCCACTCAAATATTTGATGTCAAGGAACAAAAGATACCTCAGTTTCTTGCTCGCAACGTAAGATAACCAATATAATTAGAGTTAGAGTTACACATAAGCTTAGTTTAACCTTTCACTAAATTTCATTTGCTTATGAACGTTACTAACATATGTATGTATTCATATGCAGCCATTTGGTCAAATTCCGATGTTAGAGGACAGCGATTTTACCTTATTTGGTAACGATATATTGCAAAGCTCCAACTTTCGCAAGTTGATTCAAAATTTTCTTCAGTATAAGCTTTCGATCTGTTTGGCTTTTCAACCTTCAATTTTCTTAACGTAGGACATAATATTACAACTTTGTTTATATTTTATGGATATTTATTATAGTGGTTGCTCTTATACTACCACACATGTTATAATGAACCGTCTAATAATATGATGCAGAATCAAGGGCAATCACCCGGTGCATAGCAGAGGCTTACGCGTATCAAGGAACACCTCTAATAACAAAAGATCTACAAAAATCCACAATACAAACAGTATGGAATGAAGTAGAAAGTCAGAAATTCGATCCGATATCTGCAAAGTTATATCAGGAGCTAGTCATTAAACTAATGAGAGGATAGACGGCAGACGAGGCCATAGTATCTGAATTTGAGCCCAAACTAGCGGATGTCCTTGATGTATATGAATCACGACTAACCACAAACAAGTATTTGGGTGGAGCTAACTTCACGTTAGTCGATCTTAATCACTTACCAGACATTCATTATTTGATGTCGGCTAGGGTCAAGAGGCTGTTTGACGCACGTCCGCATGTCAGCGCGTGGGTATGTGACATTCTTTCTAGGCCTGCTTGGGTTAAAGTTGTGTCATTAAGTGAACGTGACTACGTACGTACCTGAAACACGAAGGTTGACATAACCGGCTTTATAAGTTGTACGTGTTGTGTTTGTGATCTATTGTGGTTTTTCTTTTTTTAAACAAGTCAAAGGTTGTAGTTGAACTGTTATCGTCGTTTAATCACTATTATTCAATGTTTAATAATTTATATTATCTTTCTTGGTTTCTTAGGTCGTTATAACTTAATTTTTTCTCTTGTGTGTATTTTATGTACACAATTAAATAAGTCTCTCTTAGGGCTTATGCTCAAGTGGACCTGATACCGTATCAAAGCAGAAAAAACACAGCCCTAATCGAAAACCCCCAAATTACTTTTCCCGCCAATTCTCACCATGAAAAAACTCAAAAAACAACATGATCCGCTTCATTTCTTAACCAAATTTCAAATCCGATACGTGCATTAGATTCAGTAGTTTAGTTTGCATACAACTAGCTATTTTAATTTTGTTTTTTTAAAGTTTTTAGCCTAATTTTCATGTTTTGGTACTGTTCCATTGCTCTGTTTTGATGGCGACGAAAAGGAAACCTTCAAAGAGACAAGTGAGGGTTCCGTTGAAATTTAGTGATCATGTGGTGAAGAAATTAAGTCAGAAACGTATAGATGATGGTTCTGATGGAGTTGGGGATGAAATTAAGGCTGGGTGTGGAAGTGAAAATGGGGATTTTAGGGATAAAGATGTTGTGACGGATAAGGGAGTGTTTGGTAATGCGGATAACTATTTTGAAGCTGTAACACCCAATGTAAGTGATACTCAGTCCTCTGGTAACATTGATAAGAATGTGTTTGTGAATAATCCTGAGAAGGTGAATGAAGTAAATAATATGGATACTGATGTAACTAGTGATAATACTCAAGTGAATAAAGTGAACAATGTGTCCTATGCTATAATTGTAAATAATCAGACTAGTAATGAGGATAATAAACTAAAATTCAAACCAACTGTGATTAATGAAGATGGAAATGAATTTGTTGTGTTTGATGAGGATTTAGTGTCAAAGGGAAGTGGTAGATGGAGATTAACTCTTTGTGGATACTTTGTGGGTTGTAAAATGTCTACAAATGAGTTGAATTACAATCTAAGGAGGATGTGGAGTAAGTATGGTCTCCTAGATGTCAAGGCCCACACAAATGGGAATTGTTTTTTCAAGTTTAGAAATGAGGCTGGTTTGAATGAAGTCTTGGAAAAAGGACCATGGATTGTTAATAATAGGCCAATGTTTGTTCAAAAATGGGATCCTATTATTGGTATGGATAAGAAGGAAATGTCTACAATTCCTATATGGGCAAAGTTAACTAATGTACCTCTTGAGGCTTGGAGCAATGAGGGCATTAGTGCTCTAGCTAGTAGGCTAGGCAAACCCCTGATTATGGATAATATGACAACTCGGATGTGTAAACATGGTTCTGGAAAAATGGAATATGCTAGGGTTCTGGTAGAGTTTGATGTGAAGAAAGGGTTTAAAGATAAAATTGTTATACAATACAGAAATAAAGAGAATGAGGTGAAAGGATCAAAGACTGTTAATGTAGAATACTTATGGAAACCTGACATTTGTTCTCATTGCTCAGTGTTTGGGCATGATTTTAACAAGTGTGGTAAAAGACCAAAAACTGTGGATGAAATAGAAAAAGAAAGGGAGAATGTAAAGCCTATAGAAACTGATGCTGAAGGTTTTATTGAGGTCAATTATAAAAAGAATGCAGGACAAAAGAGGACTGATAATGTAGTAAACAGTAGTAAAAATGACTTCAATTGTATGAGGAAAAATGATGGTTTATGGAGAAAGAAGACAGGGAATAATGGGAAACAAAGTATGCAGGATCCAAACAAGGAAAGTAATACTGTGCAGAATAAAACATGGCCACTTCAGAAGGAGGATTTTAATGCTATGTAGAAGACTGCTAACAAATATGCTATTCTGGGTGAAATGGACGAAGATGAGAGAAATGAACTGAGAATTTTAAAAGATAGAATGATAGTTGATCAATATCTGAACAAAAAGCTTCAACCAAACATACAAGAAACAAAAGATTGTACAAAGGATATGATTCATTACTTTAAAGAAAAATGGGAAGATGATAGACAAAAGGAAAAAAGTAGTTATGAGGAGAATTTAGAAGATGTTATGGAGAATGCTGATCAAACTGATTTAAATTGGTTAGCTGATGATGTCAGGGGAGGTGATGCAACTGTTCTAAATTGACAGTTTGTTTTCTTTTAGTATGATAGCAGAATGAAGTAATTCAACTAATTAGAGATGAAAGAATTAACATCTGTGCAGTTATTGAAACTCATGTGAAAGTTCAGAAGATTGATAACATAGCTAGAAGAGTGTTTGGAAAATAGAAGTGGTATTCTAATATTGATTATAGCCAAAATGGATGTAGAATTTTGATTGGGTGGGATAAGGATCTTGTAAATGTGATGGTTCTTCATTGTTTAAAGCAAGCTGTTCTATGTCAAATTGAGGTTTTGGATAGCAACATTAAGTGTTTTTGTAGTTTTGTTTATGCTGCAAACACTGGTCTTGAAAGGAAAATTTTATAGAGGGACCTAAAAGCTGCAAAGACAATTATTAATGATCACCCATGGATGCTAGCTGGTGATTTTAATGTTACTTTAAAAGTTGAGGAACATTCTGCTGGTGGATCAAATATGACAAGTGATATGTAAGAGTTCAAGGACTGTGTTAATGAAATTGAGGTGGAAGACATTTGTAGTTCTGGCTTATTTTATACTTGGATTAAATCTACCAAAAAGGTTAGTTCAAGTATTATGAAGAAACTTGACAGAGTCATGATAAATGAGGGATTCACCTCTATGTTTGGAATGGCTCATGGTCATTTTCTTCCTTTTGTGACCTCTGACCACAGTGCTGCTATGATTAGTTTTCCAAGTAGTATTCTAAAGAAATTCAAAGCTTTCAGATTTGCCAATTACATTGTGGATAAAGAGAATTTTAAGTCTACTGTCAAGAAAGGATGGGACTTAGAAGTCAATGGATGCAATATGTTCAGAGTTGTTAAAAAGCTAAAAGCCTTAAAAAGTCCCATGAACAAGCTTAACTGGAAAATGGGAACTTATGTGAGAATGTTATCAAATTAAAAGAAGAATTGAAGATGTCCCAAATTCAAATGGAAAAATTTCCCCATGATTCTGATTTGAAAAGGAAAGAAGCTGAATGTTTGGCAAAGTACATGGAAGCTATCATTGATGAAGAGAAACTTCTTTTTCAAAGAGCAAAGATTGATTGGTTGAAAAATGGAGATAAAACAGTAAATTCTTTCACAAAGTGATAAAAAGTAGAAGGCAAAGAAATAGAGTAACTAGTATCTGTAATGAGGAAGGCATGAGATTTGAGGGTACTAAGGTTGTTGATGAGTTTGTTAAGCATTTTCAGAGTTTTCTTGGAACTGTGGATAATGTCAACCCAATCTTTGATGCTGAGAGCCTATTTAGTAACAAATTGGAGGAAAATGAAGCTATGGAAATGATCAGTGAGGTTACTGATTTAGAAATTAAAAATGCTGTGTTTGATATTGGAGATGCTAAAGCCCCTAGACCAGATGGTTTTACCTTTAAATTCTTTAAGAACACTTGGAAAATTGTTGGAAAGGATGTTTGCAGTGCTATGAGAGATTTTTTTAATAATGGTAAACTACTTGGAGAGGTTAATGCTACTCTAATTTCTCTTGTTCCTAAAGTCACTCAGCCTGTTAAAATTTCTGAATTCAGACCTATAGCTTGTTGTAATGTCTTATACAAATGCATAAGCAAGATCCTAACTAATAGAATCAAGCCTGGCTTAAACAAACTTGTTAATCAAAACCAAAGTTCCTTTGTCCCTGGAAGATTAATTCAAGATAATCTTCTGTTATCTCAAGAGCTACTGAAAGGGTATAACTGTAAGAATGGCCCAAAAAGATGTGCTTTGAAAGTTGACATAGCCAAGGCTTATGATACTGTAAACTGGGGTTTTCTTGAGAATATTTTGAATCAATTTGGTTTTCATGAGAAAATGGTAAAGTGGATCATGTGTATCTACTGCATCCTTTACTATTTGTCTAAATGGTGAAAGACATGGTTTTTTTAAAAGTGGTAGGGGTCTTAGACAAGGAGATCCTATCTCCCCATATTTGTTTACACTGATTATGGAAGTTTTCTCCCTCATGCTGTCAAGGAAAATTATGCAGAATCCTAACTTCAAATTCCATAAAGGTTGCAAGGAGCTCAGAATTACCCATTTGTCATTTGCAAATGATTTATTAGTTATGAGCCATGGTGATAATGTTTCAGTTTCTATAATAAATGATGCTCTAAATGAATTCAGTGATTCTTCTGGTCTAAAACCAAACATGAGAAAAAGCACTATTTTTTTTCGTAGTGTTGATGCTGGAGAAAAACTGAGGATTTTGGATATTTTACCTTTCAAGATTGGAAAACTGCCTGTCAAATATCTTGGTATTCCTCTATTATCTAAAAAGGTAGGCATCAATGATTGCAAAATTCTTGTGGAAAGGGTCAGAAACAAAGTAAATGATTGGAAGAACAAGGCTCTCTCATATGCTGGCAGGCTTCAATTTATTGCTTCTGTCCTCTCTGCTATGTAATCTTACTAGGCTTCTGTGATCATGATACCAAAGGCTACAGTGAAGGAAATTAACACTATTCTAAAAAGTTTCTTATGAAACCAAGGAAAATGTTGCAAATGAAAGGCTAAAGTTGCATGGTCTGTGGTTTGCTGTCCCAAAAGTGAAGGTGTCCTTGGCTTAAAACTGCTTGATAAATGCAATGAAGTGCTCCTTATCAAACATATCTGGAAATTGGTGTCAAATCAGGAAGGCCTATGGGTGAAGTGGGTGAATAGAGTAAAGTTAAAAAGGGAAAAGTTTTTGGAAGTAAGTACAGATTATAATGATAGTGGTACATGGAAAGCTTTGCTTGATATGAGGGACAAGGTTAGGCCTTATATTGTTAATGATCTGGGAGATGGTTTTGAGACTTCTATGTGGCATGACAACTGGAATGTGGTTGGTCCTCTATCAAAAGTTATCAATAGCAGATGTTTGTATGATGCTAGACTAAGTAATGCATGTACTGTGAAAGATATGATAGAGGACAATGGATGGGTTTGGCCTTCTGAATGGCAAAATCAATTCCCCATCTTAAATCAGGTTGTTGTCCCTTCTCTCCATAATGGAAGATCTGATATGGTTAAATGGAAGAGTAAAAGTGGGAAAAGAATGGTGTTCTCTGTTAATGAAGCTTGGAAGGATTTGAAAGATGAGTTACCTTGTGTTAATTGGTGGAAATGTGTTTTGTTTTCTCAATGTAATCCAAGGTATGCATTAATTATGTGGTTGGCCATTAAGGGAAGACTACAAACTCAAGATAGGATTATGAAATGGAGTATGGAGAATCTAGTTTGTCCTTTATGCAGTAAAAGTAATGATTCTCATAATCATCTTTTCTTCAAATGTGAATTTTCTGCTCCAATTTGGGATGCTACTAAGAGGAAAATGAATGCTGCTAATGCTACAAATGAATGGGATCAAATAGTCCAGACAATGGGTAATTTCAAATGCTCTAATCATATGAGTGTTCTACTAAAAATTAGGATTTTGTGTATACTAAGATTTGGAAAGAGAGGAAATGATAGGAATTTATTAACTCAAATAAATAAAGCATATCAATAGTTTTTACAACATATCATGGAGAACATTAGGCCGCATTTATTGAGCTTGAGTGTGAAAAAGTCTGCTAATACTGTAAAAGTTGCAAATTTGTGGAATGTGCAATTTATGTATAAAGAGTAGTTGTTATAGGGGTGTTTGGGATTGAGTATAGTATGGGAGTTATAGAGATGGTTGGATCTCAAGTTGTATGGGATGATGCCTTCTATGGATGTCATTGCCTACCTATTCTGTGAGGGGAGCTGCAGAGTAGTTATGTAATGCCTTCATAAAGGAAATGTAGTCCTTTAACTGAGGTATCAAGGTCAGGACAGTTGATGATGCCTTCCTTGGATGTCTTGGGAATGGACTTTCTGTGAGGTTGTGCTGCAGTTTTAAGTCTATTTCTTTGTCTTCAAGGGGGAAATGTAGTCGCTGTTTTTGATCTTCCAGTCCATGAGGCCTAATAGGTTCCTTAGCTGCTATTATCCTGCTTTGGGATGGTTACAGTTAATGTATCTGATTGGGAAATGTAGTGGGATGAAGGAAGAAAAAGTGGAGAATCGAGAAGTTGGTATTCGTTTCCTAGAGTGTAAATAGCCTTCCAGTATGTATATGTGGGTGCTTGTATTGAATTCCCTCTTTTGTATTGTAACTATTCTATTTGATGATAATATAATTTCACATTTACAAAAAAAAAAAAAAAGGTCGATATAACTTATAAACGACGTCTTTCGTGTTTATTCTATTCTATAAACCAAAATACTAGTGCAATGATGCATCTTAATTAAGCAATTTAAAAGCGTTACATTAATTCTTCAAAAAACAAAACCAAAATAAATTAAAAACTAATCTATGAAATAGGGAATTCAAAACCTTTATATGTTTTAAGATTATAAAAAAGCTTGTAAAAAAGTTTTTAAGTGAAACATTTTGAGTCCTTATTGCCCTTCTATATTACAGTAAATTCTCTTTCATATATAGTTTCATCAGGCGAAGAAGTAAAAAAAATAAAAAAATAAGTGTACGTAATTAAACTTAAAATACAGTAAAGTTTAAGCATTGGGTTATAGTATAAATATGTTTATCAAAACTTGATTAGTGATCAAAGACTTTTCACCACACTATGCATGCATATCACTACATAATCCTCAATGAAAGTTACTTACATTTTTCTTTCAAACAAGCATGTTTACCCGCGCGTTGCTGCGGGACGTTAATTTTTCGCGCATAGTTGCGGGTTTAATTGTTTTTTTCTATTTTTTTATTTTGTGCGGGTTTATTTTTTCGGGCTTATGTTTAATACTGGTTTTTTTTATATGGGCTTATGTGTTAGGCCTCATGGCGCGGGTATTTTTTGATCTAAATAAGTCAGTACTTTTGTAATTTTATTTTTTTATTTTGTGCCGAGTATTTTTTTTATATTGCGTATTTATAAAAAAAAAGTGGCCATATTACTGTAGCATGACGTAAAAAACGACGTCGTATCACTTTTGTGCCGAACAAATTTTTTTTTTTAATATTATTTTGTGCGGGTTTATTTTTTTGGTCTTATGTTTAATAGTGGTTTTTTTTATATGGGCTTATGTGTTGGGCCTCATGATTGCGAGCGAGCGAGAGAGAGAGAAGATGCGAGCGTGAATAAGTCAGTACTTTTGTAATTTTCTTTTTTTTATTTTGTGTCGAGTATTTTTTTTTGTATTGCGTATTTAAAAAAAAAGGTGGGCCGGCCCAAACTGGGAGCCCATTGGGCCGAACACTGTTCATATTACTGTAGCACGAACTTTTGTGCCGAACAAATTTTTTTTTTAATATTATTTTGTGCGGGTTGTTTTTTTTATATGAGCTTATGTGTTGGGCCTCATGACGCGGGTATTTTTTGATATGAATAAGTCAGTACTTTTGTAATTTTAATTATTTTTTTGTGTCGAGTATTTCTTTTTGTATAGAGCGTATTTAAAAAAAAAAAAGGGGGCCGGGCCCAAACTGCGAGCCCATTGTGGCCGAACACTGTTCAAATTACAGTAGCACAGACAGAATAAAAAAAAGTAGGCCCAGGCCCAAACGGGAGCCCATTGCGACCAAACCAGACTTGTTCATTGTACTGTAGCAAACGAACGTAAAAAACGACGTCGTATTACTTTTGTAATGTGTATGTATATATAATGAGAGTACGTCCCGTAAATTTTTTTTCTTATTTTAGGCCAAAGAAGGAGAGCGGGATTATAAAGTTTTTTTTTTGGCCGATGAACAGTAACCGAGCCCAGTGGCCCGGGTACTGTTCATTTTACTGTAGAAGCTAGGCAAAAACCACGACGTCAAAAACGACGTCGTATTACTTTTGTAATGTGTATGTATATAATGAGAGTACGTCCCGTAAATTTTTTTTCTTATTTTTGGCCAAAGAAGGGGAGCGGGATTATAAAGTTTTTTTTTTTTTTTTTTGGCCGATGAACAGTAACCGAGCCCAGTGGCCCGGGTACTGTTCATTTTACTGTAGAAGCTAGGCAAAAACGACGTAGTAACACTTTTAACGTCCCGTAAATTTTTTTTCTTATTTTTGCCAAAGAAAGGGAGCGGGATTATAAAGTTTTTTTTTTTTTTTTTTAGGCCGATGAACAGTAACCGAGCCCAGTGGCCCGGGTACTGTTCATTTTACTGTAGAAGCTAGGCAAAAACGACGTAGTAACACTTTTAAAATGTGTATTACCATAATTACCTTCATTTAAGAATAATATTTTAAATATATCACTTATTAGAGATTACAAGTATCTTACTCTTTTGAGAAAGTATGTTAGGTAATCTCAAAGAGAATGTACGATCTTTTCATATTGGTAATAGAACAACATTCTTCTTCTAGATCATATCTTCCTTTTTTAGAAAGATATCTAATGACATCTTGCATGTATACCCATATCTAGCCCATTTTTAGTGTGATTTTATCTTCAAATCTAAAGAGAATATTTTATAAGATTGCTATAATCTTTCATGCATTTTAGAGGAAATAACATTCAAAAGAAAGTAGTATTAACCTTTCAAAATCCAGATTGATTTTGGGAGTTTTATGTTGACGGCTCCCTTTTTAGAGATCAATAGAGGGAGCCGTGGGGCTACTTATCCTCTCACATGTTTGCCTATTTAAGCAATTTGCATACCTTTAGACTCACACTTGCAATCATATTTTTAGCATTCTCTTTACTCTCACAAAACTCTTTGATCACTAGCTTGTTTTAATATCCATCTAAGTGATCCTTATAACTAACCACTTGTCTTTGCAAGGGAAGAAGATAAGCAAATGTGTTTTAGCTTTTAGTCTGTGTATTTACATAGTTGTATTGTTACATATTAGCACCATACATCAAAGTTCATAATTAACCATCATATACCAAAATAGAGAGTTAGGTTAGTTTTTTAGCCTCAAAATAAAAAGTGTGAAAGGTTGGTTCTACCTTGACAAGAACTCGATATTTAGCTTAGTATCGGTAAAAGTTGTAAGCGACGTTGTACGGTTTTCTCTTCCAGGTAAGGGAGCTTGTTGTCATAGTCAAGTGAACTTTCGAGTCTGATACTCGAGGATTGGAGTAGGGTGAAGAAAGAAGCTTCGTTGCCTAACCACTATAAAAATTTGTGTCTTAGTTTGATCTTTTCATTATTTACTTATTGTCTTGCATTTACGTTTGTATATATATTGTTTGTTTGATTTCACTATAAGTTTTCGAAACTACAAATTTAAAACGATACAAACTATTGAACACTCATTTTAGTTTTCACAATTTTCATTAAAAGTAAGATTACCAAAGTTTTTAACTTTATATATGTTATAAGAATACAAAAAGAGCTTGTATAAGTTTTCAAGTGAAACATTTTGAGTCGTTAATGCCTTTTTATATTACAGTAAATTCTATTTCATAGTTTCATTAGGTGAAGAAGTAAAAAAAGATAAAAAATTTAAGTGTACGTAATTAAACTTAAAATTATAGTTAAGCATGGGACTAGCTTCGTAATCAATGACGTTGCTTTCGGCCGGTGACGAGGTTAATCTCGTAATCAATATCATTTCTTAATTTTTCGATTTGGAAAACATAATAAAGTCGTAGACAGTAGACTAATTCAAGTTACGCTTGGCTTAGTCAATAAAATAATACCTTTTTGTATTAAGTCGTTGACAACAATGTCATTTATATATACGTACTCATCATCCATTTTCCTATCACCATATATCATACTGTATTCATTAGCTACTACTGCTACCATGGCAATCAAATTGCACGGAGTCATAGGTTCTCCCTCAGTGTTTCGTGCTATGGCTGCTCTCTACGAGAAGGATCTCGACTTCGAGTTTGTTGCTGTTGATTTTGTTGCTCGTGAACACAAGTTACCACAGTTTCTCGCTCTTAATGTACTGTATCCTAGCTTTGTTGTTTGATTGAACATTAATTACTTATGAGTACATTATTTGCTTGAAACTGATTACTCTAGATTTCTTATAAAAATGCAGCCATTTGGTGAACTTCCAGCATTCGAGGATGGCGATCTCATATTATTCGGTAATACTCGCTATTATAGATCGAATATTTGAGTGTTCCTAGACTATTGTTTGTCGTGTTAAATTTCATATTTGTCGATTTTTTTTGAACGGCAAATTGAACAAAAAAACTAGCAACGAGCTAAAAAAAATTACAAGAGGCGGGTTATGTAATGCGTTACAAGGATTATATAACCCTTATATGGAATTTCAAATTTGCTAATGTTTTATTATGAACAACGTTGATCTCATAACAATGTAGAAAACAAGCATCATAGCCCGCGCGTTACGGCGGGACTTATTTATTTGCGAATCGATTACATAAACTGTTAAATACAGAGTTACTATTAACAGCAAAGAGTATGAAA
>BQNB010037821.1:0-49182 GCA_026074375.1 Tanacetum coccineum | reverse complement strand
AAAACTTTTTAGGGAATGTCACACCATTATTTGACTCTATGTTGGTTCAACCAACAGAGGATGAGGGTGAAGCTTCAGAAAACTATCTGAATCCCAACCAATACCCTCTCCTCCTCACCTAAGTCACAACCTGACCCGTCTCCTAGACCTTCTCCTTCAATCCCTATTCCTGATTCCAATCTAGAGGGTTCTGGTGGGAATCATGGAGGTCAGTCATCCAGTGTTAGATCCCTATCAGGGAATGAGGTTGACCTGACACTCCAAAGTGCATATGATCTTTGTATCTCTTTGTGTAAACAGGTCACACTTCAACCTAAAGTAATTAAAGAGTTGAAGGCACAAATCAAGAAGGTTAAGAAGAAGGCCAAACCTGTGATCACACACCACAAAGCTTGGATGAAGAGTGTTTCCATGAAGACAAGATTGGCAGGAAAGAAATCTATGCAGAAAAAGTAGATGCTGAAGGAGTCTGTATCCAAACAGGGGAGGAAAACTTCCAAATCTAAACCAACAGCACACAAGGATCAAGCTTTTGATGATCTTGATGATTTTGATGCAATGGATTACATGGAGACTGAAGATGCTTACAATGAAAAGGGAGTAAGTACTAAAGATCAAGTTAGTACTGTCAAGCCAGATGAAGGTACTGACAAGCCAAAAGTTAGTACCGACAAGATTGGTGAAGGTACTAACAAGCCAAAAGTTAGTACTGACAAGCTTGATGAAGGTACTGTTGAGTCTAAAAATGGAATTTCAGATGAAAATGCTACTCCAACAATTTTTAGAGATGATGAAACCATTGCTGATTTTCTGGTATCCATGAGCCAAAATAAGGCTAAGCAAAAAAGGAGTTGAAATTAAAGATGCTGAAGACTCTGATAGACCAAGGCCTACTTCAACAAGATTAGTGTTAACATTAAAGCCTCTTCCTAAGATTGATCCTAAAGATAAAGGCAAGAAAGTTCTTGAGGAAGAAGCTGAGTCAGATGTTGAACCAGAAGGGGTTAATGAAGCTAAAAGAAAGTTTGCTCAGCTTGCTAATGATGAAGAGATAGCCAGAATGGTTCAAGAGGAATGGGAAGCAGAAGAGGAGAAGAAAAAGTTGGCTGAGGTGGAAGCTACAAAGGCTACACTTATAAGGGATTATGATGATATCCAGGCTAGAATTAAAGCTGATAGCATTCTAGCTGCAAGACTTCAAGAAGAAGATAGAGAAATGTTCACTATTGAATAATAGGAGCAAATTACATTTCATGATACTATTGCTGGCTCAAAGAGATTTATTGCACAACAAAGAGCAACCTAAATCCAAAAGTAGACTATATACACAGAACTCATCTATGAAACCAAATGATGACCATACATTGATAGCATGTTGGAGTAAAGACGCATTCTGAGTCTGAAGACCAAGAATTTGAAGAAAACACAAGTTTTGTATAAAAGGTAAAAAAGGTCAGATGAAAACTTTATTGCTATTGGTTCTGCTGAGGATGAGAGGCTAATAAAAGATTACTGGTATAAAGAAGGATGACAGTATTAAAGAGGAAAGTAAAGAAGAAGAAAGTACCAGAAAGAGAAAACTTGGCCACTAGGGATAAAATAAGTCAAGAAAAGAAGATTCAGATAAGATACTTTTCAGGATGATCAAACGGATAGTGAGAAAGATAATGATGAGCTGAGATTATGTTTAACAATAGATACAGATGAGGATAAGGAGGTGGATTATGAAATACTTGACAAGAAGTATCCTATCATAGAATGGAAAACTGAGTATCTTGTAAACTAAACTACAGTTTGATGAAACTAAAAAAGATTAAGAAGAGATACAATCTACATTAGGTAAATTAGAAGCAATGACAAAGAGATACTTTAGTACCCTGATGAGAGTGCTTTTAATATTTGATAGAGAAGATATAAATGTTTGGTATAAAACTTGTGATGGACAGATACAAGAATGAATACCTGAAGGTTTAGACAGAGTACTTTGGGGAATTTATGATATATTTCAATCCAGATGATAAGATAGTTTTGGAACTCACAGCAGGAGATTTGGAATGTAGATGTTGGAAGCTACGATGGTTCTACAGGTACAATACTTTAATGACTGAGGAGATTAGTCATTCATATGCTTGTAGAGAAAAGTATCCTTTGAGAAGGAAAGTACTGTTGCAAATGCTGGAATTAAAGTTGGAATATGAAGAAGACAGTACTATGGTATTGGAGTTGATTAGATTTGTCAAAAAGCTAATTGTAGAGTTGGAACCTAAAGACTCTATAATGAGAGGATCTTTGAACAGTGTTGGTTTCAAAACCACACACAAATGATCATCAATTCACCATGTTTTACAGACATAGAACTGGCTAGTCTCATAAGAAACGGCTTGTGGTGAAAGACTATCTCAAATCCGATATGGTATAGACAATAACCAAAAATTGGTAATGGTTCTCACTCACCCTTGCTCACAGTAAAGAGTTGGCTAGTCCAAGATCAAACAGTTCCTGGTAAAGACAAATCAAATCTGTTGATAGCTAATAGTTTGCTAAAAACTATATGGTTATCAATTTTTAGAAACACAAAAAGTATCGGTCACTTCCAAGTTGTATTAAGCCTTAGCTTGTAGTATGTGTAACGTTAGTTAAGTATACTAGCCCGGCCCAAGGTCCATGGGAAGCCCATTAGAACCCATGGGCCAACCACAACATGTAGTATATAACCCCCTCCTTAGCCTTGAGAGGTTAGTTTGTCCATTTTGTTACATTCCATCTAATAAACATCATCCATTCCATCCATTCTTTCTCTCTAACATCACAACCCACATCTCACTCTTGTTCTTGGTTTGATCATAAGATTACATGTATCTACAATTGGTATCAAGAGCCATGGAGTGGTGTGTTTAGTTTTTGTGTTTGTCTTGTGATTTTTGTTCAAAACCTTTACAAATAGCAAATTTTGAATCTAAACATTTTTTTGGCTTAAATCCCATGGGATAGGTTTGGTGTTTAAAGTTTCATTTTTATTGTTCCTATAGGGCTAGTAATACTAGTTGTAACAAGATTTTTTGCAAAAAAAAAACCCTTTGTCCCCAAAAAATGTGTCTTTTTGAGTTTTGAAAATTTGAGTTTCGTAGTAGTTGGAACCGAACGAGTGAACCGAACGAGTGAACCGAACGAGTGAACCGAACGAGTGAACCAAACGAGTGAACCGAACGAGTGAACCGAACGAGTGAACCGAACGAGTGAACCGAACGAGTGAACCGAACTAGTGAACCGAACTAGTGAACCAAACTAGTGAACCGAACTAGTGAACCGAACTAGTGAACCGAACTAGTGAACCGAACGAGTTTGTTTAGTTGGAACCGAACGAGTGAACCGAACGAGTGACCGAACAATGAACCAAACGTATGACACGAACATAAAAAAAATTTTTTGCAAATTTAAGACTCATCAACTCAAATTATAAATTAATACTGTTTATTTCTTTGACTTGTAAAATCCCGTAGAAACAAACACTTTTATCCCAGGTTTTGTCAAGAATGTAAAAGTCACGTGTAATACATTTCAAGACTCAACAATCACATAACAAAACATAATTTCTTTCTACCACCGATCGATTAATTTGTAATCTTTTTGATACCACAATGACGACTCTTGCCGATAAGTCACTTCTTTCTGGAGGAGACAACAAACCACCAATGCTGAAAAACACTTGTATGATTCATGGAACAAGCAGAATGGGAACTTTATATGATGAATGTACCACAGTAAGAATGATTCCTTGCATCTGTTGAAAAAGGACACAGTTTGGCCTTCAATCACTGAGGATTAAGAGAAACAAGGCTTAAGGAATAATTGAACTGACGCCCGCTAAAGCCATTCAAGCTGATTGTGATATCAAAAGCAATAAACATCATTCTTCAAGCCTTCCAACTGAAATCTATGCTCTTGTAGTCAACATCGAGTTGGCAAAAGATCCTTTGGGAGAAAATTTAAACTGCTAATGCAAGGAACGTCAGTTAACGAACAAAACTGAGTGCAACTGTATGATGAATCGATAAGTTCCACTTACAGAAAGGAGAGACCTACATATACTACTTGAGGTCACCCTGTTAACTCAATGATATGACCCATCTAACAGAATGCCATTGAACAGTTTCAAGTAACACCAAGTTCATTAAACAACTCCTTCCTGATGAATGGAGCAAATTTGTTACTGATGTTAAATTGGTCAAAGACTTCACACTACCAATTTGAACATCTTCATGCTTACCTGTAACAACATGAAAGACATGCAAATTAAGTTCGGTATGATAGCATAAAGCAACTCCGATCCTCTTGCTTTAGTTGCATCTCACCAATTAACTCAGCCAGCTTATCAATCTCATCTACACACTCACCCAAAGTCTCTATCTCAACATCATGTTTCACCATATCAGTCTTCACAGTTTGTTACACCTTATCAGACTCAACAATTCACAACCAATCAATCAACACCTCTTTCAATCACTTATCCATCAAATGAGTACCAATCTACTGTTCACCACAACATTTATTCTCCACAACCATCAATCCCACAATTGGAATATGCTCCCACAGCCTATCAACCAGCACAACCTGAATTTTCCCAACCAACTCTGGTTTATTATTCCATGTTCCAGAAAGGGGATGATCATAATCTATTAATCACATGATGTTGTTCTTAACTGCTGTTGTCACATCCCGGTATCCTACTACCAACAATTAGCTAAGGACTTCGTCAAACCCTCGCAACAGCTACCATCTATAATGGGAAAAGTAACTGTATAACCTATTTCAGGGAAGACAACTACTTATGCTGTTGGAACAACAAGAAAAATACACACCTGGAGCAAGTGAAATCAACACGAGGAAACAACGAACAATCATTGTGTTACAATTGCAAGGGAGGTCATATTGCCACAGGTACTAAGCCTAAGATGAAAAGGGATAAACATGGTATCAAATGATAAAGTGGTTGCTGTTCAATTCAAGCAAGGTGGCAAGCTTAACAAGAAGAAAAAGCATTTTTGGCAGATCAAGAACTTCCTACATTTTAAACCTCTCAACGTGTCATCACCCACAATGCTGCTTATCAAGCGATAATATGGATGCCTATGACTTTTGATTGTGATGAACTTCAACTCCAGCCAAGATTGCTCTTATGGCGAATCTCTCCAGGAAAGCTCAGATCACTCACTTGAGTACACAATCCAGATAATCTAACCTATGATTTATTCAATCAAAGTGAGCAGATAATGACGTCTTCTGAACAGTCTAATGATGTGAGTCAGACAGAAACTGAAATAACCAGTGATAGCAATATCATTCCTTATTCTCAGTATCTGAGTGAAACACAACAGGAAACTGTCCAGAATTCTAACTCTTCTGCTCAACAAGATGTCCTGATATTATCTATGTTTGAACAATTAAATACCCAAGTGATGCACTGCACCAATGTTAATCTGGAATATAAAAGTGCCAATAAAGCTTTGACTACCGACTTACAGATATAAAGAAGAGGTTAAAGATTTGAAAGAAATGCAAAATGTTGAAAACAGTTTTTCAGGATCAAATGAACAGTATGCCGAGATTGTACGTCTTAAGGAAACTCTTTTTGAACAAGTGCAAGAAAAGGATTCTTTAATGAAAACAGTTTCTGATCTCAAAAAGGATTTAAAAATGGAAAACAAAATTATTGATAGACGATCTCGAAATTGCTTTAAAAAGAAAATAAGCCAAACTTGATAATATCCATTTTTAAAAAGGTCAATATGCACAAACTGTTAATATGATGACTAAATCCAAAATTTGTTATGATCATTCCACGAAACAAGCAATCGGTTTTGAAAAACCTTTCTATCTGAAGAAAGTTCGGGAGTCAAAGCCAAAACTGTATGACGGGAATGTCATTCTTAAAATGGATACTGTTGTGATTCCCGATTCTGATGAAACATTAATGCTTTGTGAAGAGAGTCGTTCAAAAATGCTTTTGAAAGAACAAGATCCATTGGTTGTAAAACATAGAGTGAACACGAAACCCATTAATTATGTTATTCTCATAACGATTACAACAAACGATTTGTTCGACAATCTGATTTATATAGTGAACATGCCTATTGGAAAGCGACTTCGGTCCCAGCTTTAGACCCATCTCATTCTTCAACAACCATCAAAGTTGAGGTTCCAAAAGAACTTCCAAAAGTAAGTATGGTGTATACTAGCTTGAAAGAGCTCAAACGCTATCTTACTGGCTTTGATCTGGTTGTCAAAGAAAGAACCACTGCCACAGCTATCACTGAGGGCACGTGGGGGTTTGAACATACAAAGGCTTGTTTTCGAGATGAAATCATTCCGTTCATAAAAGAATTAAAAGATATCTTCAATAACTTCAATCAATACTTGGTTGAAGAACTTGCTGATGTCCAAAAAGTCTTTTATCAAATGGAACAGCGTCTCGAACACCAATGCCCTTGGTGTCCAGAACTTTCGAAGTTAAAATAAATCAAGTTTTGTGTGAAAATGAACGACTCTTGGCACAAGCCATTGATAATGATATTGTAAAAACTATTGTGAATTTGTCTGTGAATGAAGGTTGTGAAACTCTAAATGAAATTCAAAAGTGTATCGAACTCAAGACTGAGCTTCTCAACAAAAAGGATTTTGTTGATAAAGAAACTTATGATAAACTTTGTAAGAGTTTTACGACTCTTGAAAAACATTGCATCACTTTGGAAGCTGATTCTCAACTTAATCAAGAAATTTTTCAACAAGAAAACAGTGTTTTAAATCAAAATGCTCCAAGTTTTACTCAGTTGTTTGAATTAAGTGAATTGAGAGCTCAGTCTCAAGCGAAAGACACAGTCATTGTCAAGTTAAAAGAGCAAATTAAGTCCTTAAAAGGAAATGTAGATGATAGTAAAGTCAAAATGGACATGGATGAAATTGAGACTCTTAACATTGAATTGGAACATAGAGTGACAAAACTTGTTGCTGAGAATGAGCATTTGAAACAGACTTATAAGCAACTTTATGACTCGATTAAACCAAAACGTGTTCAATCAAAAGAACAATGTGATGCGTTAATCAAACAAGTCAATATAAAGTCTGGGGAAATTTCTGATTTAAATGCAAAACTTCAGGAACAAGGTTTGGTCATAGCAGCCCTAAAAAATGAGTTAAGGAAACTTAAAGGAAAAGCGTTAGATAAGGAGGCTACTGAGACCCACTCTGTTGATCCAAAAGTGTCTAAAGATAATATGGAACCAATCACGCCCAAATTGTTGAATAAAAGGACTGCTCACTACTCGTATATTAAGCACACTCAGGAAGAAGCTTTGGTCCTTAGGGATATAGTCGAACATGTAAAAGCGAATTATCCTCAAGATTCACTTTTAGAGTCTGCCTTTAGGTATACCAAAGTCATTCAGGATTTGCTTTCACACATAATTTAGGACTTGCCTAGCATCAACAATTTTGATCATCAATTAGTTGCGGTCACTGTGGACACCTGAGGATTGCCAGCGTGTCATTCCATTGATGTGACGTTTGTGCTTCTTTTGTGAGTGTTTTAGTAGAAAAACCCACATAAATGTGTGCTTTCACCATTGTTGACGTGGCCTTTGATTGGGAGAGGCTAATTAATCCTTTGATAAAGACTGTTTTGTCCCTTCATTTGTGTTAGTGAGCTCATGAATTGACCTAAGCACCCTTTAATTTGGAAAACCCCTTTGATTTACCCTGGATGGTGAAACGGGAGTGACGATGAATAGTAAAAATGGGTTGGCGCCCAAATTGTGACAGTTAAAACTGTTGGACTTTGGGGAGTTTGCACATTTGGCCCCTCTCTTTCTTTTCTTCTTTTTCAAGTTATAAATAACTTTGGGAAGGTGCAAGATTGGCCCTTGTGGCTTTATAAAAGAGAAGATGGCTAGGGATATGGCTTCGGCTTTGTATCTTCTGATTCTCGTGTCTGTGTTTGCTTGCTTTTGACTGTTTTCTTGTGATTTTTGACTTTTCCATACCTGCACACACAAAACATAAATACAAGCATATTTTTTTGCTATTTTTGGTCTGTTTTGGGTTTAATTGGGTTATTTTAGGAATAAATGGATATGTGTATTCTATACTTATCAATACTCAAGGAAACCTAGGAAGAATAAGAATACTGAGTCCGTTAGCAAAACTAAGGTTATAAAACCAATGTCTGCTAACAAACAGGAACCCAGTAAATCCTAGGGATCCATAAAAACCAATATTCCATCTACTTCTCTTCATGAATGCAGGTTGTCCAAATCGTCCTCTAGTATTTGGACTCCGGTTGCTCAAAGCACATGACTGGAGATCGCTCTCAGCTCACCAATTTCATCAGTAAATTCTTGGGTACAGTCAAATTCGGAAATGATCAAGTTGCAAAGATAATGGGTTATGGAGACTATCAGATTGGGAATGTTACTATTTCAAGGGTTTATTACGTTGAAGGACTTGGGCATAATCTATTTTATGTGGGACAATTCTGTGATTCCAATCTCGAAGTGGCTTTTCGTCAACACACATGCTTCATTCGCAATCTAGAAGGTGTTGATTTATTGACGGGATCTCGAGGGGATAATCTTTATACACTCTCACTTGGGAATATGATGGCATCCTCTCCCATTTGTCTATTGTCAAAGGCGCCTCTAAAACTCAGTCTTGGGTTATGGCATCGTCATCTATCTTCACTTGAACGTTGCTGCTATTAATCATCTTGGCAAGACATGACTTGCGAGGTCTCCCTAAGCTCAAGTTTGAAAAAGGATCACTTAGGTCGCATGCCATTAGGCAAAAGGTTCAAAGAATCCCTACAAACCTAAATCCGAGGGACACCAATCAAAAAAACTCTATCTGGTGCATATGGATCTGTGTGGGCCAGTACGTGTCGCGAGTGTCATGGAAAGAAGTACATCCTCGTTATTGTCGACGACTACTCTCGATTTACATGGGTAAAATGTTTGCGATCAAAAGATGAAGCTCCAGTTTTTATTATCAATTTTTTGAAGATGATCCAAGTACGGCTTAAGGAAACCGTCCGTCGCATCAGAACAGATAATGGAACTGAGTTTGTTAATCAGACATTGGCTTGAATTTAGAGAAGGTGGCATCCTCTCATGAAACATCAGTTTGCTTGCTCTTCATACAAAACGGTGTTGTTTAAAGACGAAATCGTACAGCTAATTTGAAGCAGCCCGCAACTAAGTAAATTTTATGCAAAAGCTCCTTTATTTCTATGGGCCGAAGCGGTTGCCACAGCCTGTTATACCCAAAATCGTTCCATGATACGTCGTCGTCACGGTAAAACACCATACGAGCTTTTACACGACAAACCTCCCGATCTATCGTATCTTCATGTGTTTGGTGCACTCTACTACCCAACGAATGATTGCGAGAATTTGGGCAAGTTACAACCGAAGGCTGACATTGGTATTTTCATTGGCTATGCACCCACGAAGAAAGCATTCCGGATTTACAACCGACGTACCAACAATAAAATTGAAAACCATTCATTTGACTTTTGATGACTTGACCCGCGATGGCTCTCTAACACAGCAGTTCAGGACCCGCACTTCATGATATGACTCCTGTAACAATCAGTTCAGGACTCGTGCCAAACCCTCCTCCTTCAACACCATTTGTACCACCTTCGAGATCTGACTGGGATTTGTTATTTCAACCAATGTTTGATGAGTCACTTAATCCCCCACCTTATGTTGATTTACAAGCACCAGAAGTCATTGCTCCTATTCCTGAAGTAGTTGCACCTGAACATGCTGTATTAACTGGCTCACCTTCCTCAACTACAGTTGATCAAGATGCACCATCACCAAGTAACTCTCATACAACACAAGAAACTCAAACTCCTATCATTTCTCATAATGTTGAAGAAGCTAATCATGATATTGAAGTCGCACATATGGGTAATGATCCGTACTTTGGTATTCCAATTCCAGAAGTTGCTTCTGATCAATCCTCATCATTGGATGTTATTCATACAATTGTGCCTCCCGATCACCAAGTTTCTGAACACAATAGCAAATGGACTAAGGATCATCCACTTGAGAATATAATCGGTAATCTCGACAGACCAGTTTCCACACGACTACAACTCCATGAACAAGCCTTATTCTGCTACTATGATGCCTTTCTCACATCAGTCGAACCTAAGAACTATAAAGATGCATTAACTTAAGCATGTTGGAATGAAGCTATGCAAGAGGAACTTCATGAATTTGAACGTCTTGAAGTTTGGGAACTTGTTCCTCCTCCTGATAAAGCATTGGTCATCACTCTTAAGTGGATCTATAAAGTTAAGCTTGATGAGTTAGGAGGTAAATCTGAAAAATTAAGGCTCGGTTGGTCGCTCGTGGTTATCGTCAAGAAGAGGGAATCGATTTTGAAGAGTCCCTTCGCTCTGGGTACAAGATTAGAGGCTATACGAATTTTTCTAGCGTTTGCTGCTCATATGAACATGGCCGTCTATCAAATGGATGTGAAAGACAGCGTTTCTGAATGGTAAATTATTGCGGAAGAGGTTTATGTTTAGACAACCAGACGGATATGTGGATCAGACAAACCTAACTACATATACAAGCTTAAAAATCTCATTATAGCTGAAACAACTCCACCGCGTGTTATGATACGTTGTCTTCAGTCTTGATATCCAATGACTTCTCAAAAGGCTTAGTGGATCCTACTATGTTCATCGTAGAGAAGGCAAGGAACACTACTGTCTAATATATGTCGATGACATTCTTTTGCTGCATCCAACTCCTAGAACCATTGTCTATTCACTAAAATCATGTGTCAAAAATTCAAGATGACGAGATGTGGTAAAATCTCATTTTTCTTAGACTACATAATTCTCAAAGTCCCAAGGCATCTTCATAAAACCAATCTAAATATGTCTCCATGATCACTAAAGAAATAGAGGCTTTTGAATCTTGTGACCCAGTGGATTACACCCCTGAGGAGAAATCCAAACTGGATGAGGATAAAGAAGGGAAAGCTGTAGATCCGTCACACTATCGTGGTATGATTGGCACCCTCCTTTATCTTACAGCCAGTAGACCTGACCTACAATTTGCTATATGCATGTGTGCCCGGTATCAGCTCGGCCTATCGAAAAGCATTAAATGCGGAAAAAGGATCTTTCGGTATCTAAAAGGAACTGTACATCGGGGACTTTGGTATCCGAAGGATTCTTCCATTGCACTAACAGCATTTGCAGATGCGGATCATGCTGGTTGTCAAGATACACGCCGTAGCACATCTGGTAGTATACCAACTATTGTAGATAAAAGTATGAGAGCTGGTCGTCTAAAAAGGCAGAAAGGCGTTGCGATATCCAGTACGGAATCTGAATAAAAATTTCTTTGTCCGGATGTTGTCTCAAGTTCCTTTGATGAGAACTCAACTTACGACTATGGCTTTGGATTTAATAAAATTCCAATGTACTGTGATAACAAAAGCGTTATTGCCTTATGTTGCAACAACGTTCAACATTTCCAGATCAAAGCATATAGACATCAGATTTCACTTCATCAAGGAGCATGTTGAAAATGGTGTGATCGAACATTTTTTATTTTATTTTTTTTTTTTTTTTTTTTATTGTTTTTTTTTTTTTTTTTTTTTTTTTTTTATTTTTTTTTTTTTTCTTTTACTTTGTCAATACGGAGTATCAATTGGCGGACATCTTCACTAAAGCTCTTGGCCGAGAAAGAATTGAATTTCTAATCAACAAGCTGGGTATGCGAAGTTTTACGCCGGAGACTCTGAAAAAGTTGGCAGATGACGTTGACGAATTGTGGTGGTACTATTCGAAATATCCTTTATATCATATGTATATAATATAACTTAGAAAAACTAAAAATATTTTCTTTTTATATAAAGTTTTCAAAAACAAAATACAAAATTAAAAAAAGGGAAAAATACAAAAAGAAGTTTTCAAATGGCATGTCTTCTGAAAATCGATAACATTTACGGTCTTAGAAATGTCATTCAACAATGATACGAGCCTGTAAATGAAGTTCGAGCAGAAGTTTCTAATGTTTTCAAAACATGCCATATGGCTTGCTATTATTTCAGATAGTAACCCGCTTTTCACCTTGAGGAAAACATGTCGTCTAAAAGGACATTGTTTCCTAAAACGGAATTATTCTCGGTGCATGGTCACCACTATGACCATGCAAATGTTAGTGATACTTTGCATCACAACCGTGCATCTAAATTTCCATACGTGTACGTTTTTAGTGCAATTTATGTAGTATAAATAAGAGAAACTTATTTATCATGGTGTTTGTTGTTTTGTCACATATAAAATCATCTGAAAACATTTTTCATCATACATTTGTCTTCTCAAACAACGACTACAACTCTTTAAATAGAAAACGGGTCATTGTTTGAGGGGGGAGAGAATGTCAAATCATCTCGTCATGATAACATAAGCTTTTAAAGGGAAAAGGGTTTAAAACAATAACGGAATATCTCTTGGTGTGTAAGTTAATTAAGTTTAGCTTGCTTGTGCCTTATGCTAAATTATGTCTATAGGTCGAAGTTTTAAAACACCAAGGACCATATGTGCTATGTGTTTAACTTGAATATATCTTATAAAACTTAATTAGCAAAATATAATAAGTTATGTAAACATGAGGGGCCAAAAGTGTTAAAAATAAAATTGTTTTATATCAAGCCCAAACCACCCCCATCCCTGCCACTGTTCATCACACACACACACACACACACTCAAAACACACACACGCACACACACTCAACCGCACACTTCAATCCTTCTCATCAAGAATTACTCAAACTTAAGGTATTATTGTTACATTGTTTCTCACACTCCAATGAACACACATCTCATTCGAATTGCATTTTAATGAGAGTTTGATCTCGATAAACCCTAAAATCAAAATTAGGGTTCATCAAATCAAAGCTTAGTAAAATCCCAAATTGAATGAGGGGTTTTGATCAAGATGGAGTGTAGAACATCATGTTAAAACAGTTTTGTTGATTGTTGTGATTTAAATGTTTCTTTTGTTTGATCTATACTAAAAAATATGGGTTTATGATAATTAATGTATTAAAGTTATGGGTTTTGAGTGGGATTGCAATAACATGCTTAGTTGTTTCAGCTAGAATCATGTTTGAGCTCTATTGATATCATAACATATTAGTCTAGTTACATTTCTTGGTTCGATAGTTTCATGTTGCTCGTATAATGTCATATTCTCAATCAATGTGAACCTAACTGTTTTATATGTTTAAATGAGCTTGTGTTGATAATATCATATGGAAAAACCTTGCTTGAAAATTGGTTAAAAGTTGAAATCGATCGAACCAAATTTTAACATGAACCGAACCAGTTCAAGTTTCCCATGAACCGAACGAGTAAAATGGGCCGAATGAATATATAGTAAAGACCGAACGAGTCTATATCAGTATGAGCCGAACGAGTAAATTTTAAGTGTGAATGATTGAGTGTTAAGTGGTATGGACAACCGAATGAGTGAATATGAGTGTGGACCGAACGAAGTGAAAAAAAGGAGTGGGCCGAACGAGAAAATTTTGCTATGACCGAACGAGTGAATATGAAATTGGACCGAACGAGTAAACTTGTTTGTGGACCGATCGAGTAATCCAACTCATGGACCGAACGAGTAAACTTTATCATGAACCGATCGAGTGAAAAATGAATGGAATCATATCTTAAGCATACTTTTGTGAGTCAAACCAATAAGATTATATTGTGATCCAAACGAGTGCTAATGCGTTAGAATCATAACCAATTTTTGACATAACACACTCAAGATCAGATTTTATTTACTAAGGTTAAAATAATCAAGTCTCTTAGATTAAAATAGACATTAAAAGCTTGACAAAACCAAAGTTAACTACATACTACCGTTGGTTCCATATTCTCAAGGTCGTCATGTCATACCGTTTCATCACTTCATCAATAATGACCTTGAGTACCTACGTGGTGGCGAGTCAAGCCGCAAGTACTCTACTTCAGTTACGAAGACCAAGGCCGCAGATTACGGGCATATTAAATGGATAGAAGACTTAGTGCCCAACTCAATATGGAGTCAAGTGATATCAACTACGACAAATTCGCTCTTTGGGGAATCTCACATTGGGCAAGAAGCGAAGACAATTCTATGCATTTGCGGCCACAAGGGAATCAGCTCGTGACATCTACTCAAAAAGAAGAATTATTGCTGTCACAAAGGTGGAAATAGTCGAATGGCAAAACTACAAGCATCTTGACTGGATCACTGCACGTAAGGATGACGACATTCTATACAAGTTCAAAGAAGGTGATTTCCACATACTTCGATTCCAAGACATTAAGACATGCTGCTTCTTCTTCGGCAAGAAAGTTGACTAATCTCAACGTTGAAGAACGTCATGCATTAAATGTCTCCTTAAGAATTTCACAAGAATGTTGTCATCCAAAGGCGTGTGGAAGACATTCAATTGGGTGTTGAAAGTGTATCAAACCGTGACTTGACAAGTTAGTTCCAAACTTTAGTGTTGACTTATATGTCTGTTGCAATGTACGGTTTATGTGATTTTATGTGTTATGTGTCCTATTATGTGTATTATGAGGTATTGGTAATCCATTTATTGAGTGTGATCATCTCAATAAGATTGGAATAATGGTGAAAAATTATGATTTCCTTTCGTTCACTTTTAAGTGACAAGGAAATAATTATCGTGAATTTAATGTTTTGTCTTAAATGTGTAAGTATTTATACGTATACGTATTTTTGTGTTAGTAATTTAAGATAAGTTTAGGTTTTAAAGGTTAAGTTAAGAGAAATAAGTTTGTTAAAATATGAGAGTTTCTGGTAAACTTTCTATTTTTAGAAAGTGAAATTTGAAATGAAAAGTTATTTTTAGAAAGTAATTTTCAAGCAAAATGGTTTAACAAAATTAGTTCAGGTTTTTTATAAAACTTAAGTATAAAGATAATTAATTAAATAAAAAAAAAAGAAAAAAAATATTTTTTTTACCCATGAATAGTAAATCCGGATTTTATATAAAAAAAGGGAAAATAAAAAGAAAATAAAATCCTAATTAAACTAGGACTCTAAATTAGGGATTATCTAATTAGTTTTCTTCCCTATAAATATAAACCCAAATCCCTCACTTCCCCACCCTTTTGATCGACCGAATTTTTGAGGAGCCAAGGAGAAGAAAAATTTAGGGATTATTCAAGTAAGTTTTCTTTAATTTTATGCTTAATTCTAATTATAATTCTTAGATTATGTTAACCTAATTATGATGGATTAGAAAATTAATTAGGATTAATCAATTAGGGTTCATGTTTCTGTAATTAATATAATTAAGTTAATTGGGGGTGATTAGGATTAATTATATGCATAATTGTGTAATTGGTTAGGGTTAAATCACTTTAAATCAGAGTTTTAATATAGCAGAATTTTTTGGTCGACTTGATCATCTTATATCTCATGATTGGAAATGAGTTTTTTTTTATATCTTATGAGTTTTGAAATAAGTTCAGAGAGTCAAGTTTCTAAAACCTCGGCCATCGAATGATTTTGAGTTCGGAAAGGCCTTCAAAAGTCTTTTACAAAAAAAGTTGTCTGACCAGTAGGTACGGGCCAGATTTGGGTCTAATTTCGGGGAGTAAAACCCCAACTTAAAATTTGAATGGGACTTAGCCCTTCTACAGTAGTTAAGTCCTATGAGTATATTAAATATCCACCAAAGTAATTTAATCAATTCGAAGCTTAAGTATGCTTTTTAGGGTCATACATTTTAGTGTGCAATCAGACCCGAATTAGGACAGTTTCAAAGTTTGATTTTATTTGAGAAGGTTACACATGCAATTGATGATTGGGAATCACATGTTAGGCAGTAGACACATGTAGGAACATGTATGATTTTTGGTTAGAATTATTTAGGTGTTTAAGTGGTGCGTTTAGGTCGCACAAGTCGGTGTAAAATTCTGCATTAGAGCAGAAAGTTGTAAGTGTTTAAAATAAAAGTAAAGAGTAAATAAAAGATATAATGAAGGTATAAAATGATGGTAGAGAGTCTTTACATATAGTATAGATGATATTAGTCCCACAATAGGGTGTTATATTGGATAAGCAGTTTAGCTTACCGATGGTAACATGAGCTTTTATTGTGTATAGTTGTTAAGGAAGGAGTTTGAATTGCTTGTAGCTGCGCAAACAGGTGAGTGTCATAGCCCTATCTTTTCTAAGATTTTTCATTGGGGTGGAAACGATGCTTGAGTATGTGATGTTTTATTAAATTATCGATAAAAATGGAATCAGTTTTAAAGTCAATGGATAAAGGTTGAAAAGTATCACGATGGACTTATTAATGAGGAAGAGAAGGAAGTGGTTGAATTGGATGATGATACAACGTGAAAAGAAGCTGAAGAAAAGTCTAACTTAAAGACTTCGCTGTAAACAAAAGTGCTTCCCGGGAGACAACCCGAAATGTTATTTAATTTTATCGAGTCTGTCTTCCCAGACATCAATACGGCGTATCCGCTCCATACCATACGGCGTATTGTTTTGAGGTTGGTGTCTTAAACCTATGGCATCTCACCAACCTAGTGTTGACGTGTTTTAGCATCGTTTTCAGGTAACTCAGGTGATCGAAATTGATGTTAGGAGAGTTGCTAGTGAGACCATAGATGCAAGTTGAAGATCTATGATTTTGCTATGCCGTTTTATTTGAGCAATATGTTGATTTGATTTCTAGACTTTGTTTTGATATTGTAAGACTTGTATGGATGGTAATCCTTATCATTCATATTTGGTCGTTGGATATTTTTTTGTTGGATGTTATCATGACACGTTGTGTCTTTGCATTTATTACACTATTTAGTATTCCTTTATAAAGATACCATGTGCTATGTTAATATCTTTCATGTTATGCCTCGCGTTTCCGCCTTGGCGGGGTGTGACATGCAGTCTGTTTGATCCTAGATTTTTAGCTTATTAAGTGTTTGATTAAGCTTAAATTTAGTGTATATGTGCTTAATAAGTCATGGTCTTTATCTGTTATTAGATTGTAGTTTTTAATTTTGCTTATTGAGTCTTGTTTCTAAGATTAAAATCTGTCTTAAATTTCAAAAAGCCAAAAATTAGCTTAGTCTGTCACTTTATAAGTCATTATTCTAGCTTTTATTCTTATTCAATTTTCTAGAGTTTAGCTTATTTGAGTTCTCCTAGTATAAGTCTTTATCTGTTTTTAGCTTTTAACCTTTTTTCCTTAGCTTATTAAGCCTTTATCTTAGCTTTAAAATCTGTCAAATGTCCTTTTGGTGTTTGTTTTAAGCAATATGTCATTTGGTTTGTTAAAGTGCTTATTTTGTCTTCTCATTTTTAGTCTTATCAGCTTATTAAGTCTAGATATAGATTAGTTTTCAGCTTTTGAGTTTTGTCATAGCTTATTTAGCCTATTGGCTTCAGTCAGTTTGTAAGTTTTTTCTTAAAATCTTTTTAAGCAAACTGTTTTTTTAAACTGCTTTTTCTCTGCTTATTAATAAGTTTTAACATATAGTCATTTCATTAAAGTTGCTTAGTTTAGCTTAATCTAGCTTTTTCAAAAAGAAATTTTGAAAAATAAAAATGTTAGGTCGTATAGGGAAGTCTCAGGTTTTGAACCCGAGACCTCTACCTTAACAGCCCAACACTCTAACCATTGCGCCCTTGGGTCTTTTCTGTTAGACCCTTGGGCTAATTTTAGTTTTAGCTTTCAGCCCTTTTGGGCTTATTTCCAGCTTATTCAAATAAGCTGGGAAACCCATTTTATTTTTTTAGGATTAGAGTAGTTAAAAGTACTTTTTGTGATTTTTTCAGATTTTTATAAATTAGTTTAGTATTTTTTATAATACTTTTAGATTAAATATGTTTTTAATTCATAATAAATAAAATAAAAGTCAAAAATATATAATTCTTTTTTCTAAAATTATTTTTAATCATTTAGGACTTTTATAAATTAAATTTTCATTTTTTGGATTAAAATTTGATAATTTAAGTTTTTAAGTTGCGTTTTTAGATTCCCGTTAACGTTTTTAGTTTAAATCTTCAATTGCTTAAAGTGTTTGCTTGCCTTTATTGTTTTTGCATTATTAGAAATAGAATCCCAAATCAAATCTTCGATTATTTAAATCACTCGATCACAAACTTAACGAGATTCTCAATTCACGCTTCGTTAGGACTACGACCCGGGAGGTTTTGAATTTTACTTTGGTTAAAAGTAATTT
Source organism: Tanacetum coccineum (assembly GCA_026074375.1). NCBI lineage: Eukaryota > Viridiplantae > Streptophyta > Magnoliopsida > Asterales > Asteraceae > Tanacetum > Tanacetum coccineum. The sequence continues at coordinate 30,878 of BQNB010037821.1, read as the reverse complement.
TTTTAAAAACCTTACGGAATACTTTCTCTTACTATTATTTGATATTTTAGTTTTAGTTATATATTAAATATATATTAAGTATTTATTATATATACTATAAGCTAAGTGTCAAATTTTTGGCGCCGTTGCCGGGGAGGTGTGTGCGATTATCGTGTTTACGTTTGAAGATTAGTGTTTGAAGACCCTTCCTCGTGAAGTTATCGTTTTCTTTTATATAAAACTAAAAAAAATACAAAAATATTTTATTTTTCTCGATTTATTTTCGTAGATTTATTAGAAAAACCAAAAAATACTTTTCCTAAAGTATTTGAAAGACCAAAAAAAATTAAAAAAACAACAAAAGCAACCGTTGTGTCACTTGTGAAATCGGCTCACCTTTAGATTACAAACTATAAGAGAGGTATAAGGAGAGTTGATCCTACGATCTTCGACCCGAAAGGAGAAGGTTTTTAAAACGCTTCGCGCTTACCCGCTCCTCCGCTTCTTTGTGCGTTTTCTAGAGAGCTACCGTACACTTGTTCGATTATCGGTTACAAAAATATTTTTCTTTTTATTTCTCTTATTTTATTTTTAGTGCATGCGCACTCGCTCTTCATCGAATTTAATTGTCGAATCTTCCACTACTTCGAAACGTCGTAATCATAGACGTTCCAAGCAAAGACTCGAACCGTTTTCTCTTGAAGAGACTTCCATAGTTACGATGGCCGATCAACGTACTATGGCGGAATTACTCCGAGCACCCACCGAGGGTTACGGAGATGCTATCGTTATTCCCGCTATTCTTGCGGAGAATTTTGAGCTTAAACATGGTCTTCTAAATCTTGTAACTTAAACATGAGCTAAAACATGGTCTTCGGGTTCGGGTTCACTTCCTAGCAACATTGTTGCTAACCCGAGTGGTGACTTGAAAGCAATCACCACCCGAAGTGGTATTTCTTATGATAGACCTCCAATTCCACCTCCTCTCTCTCCTCTTCCCAAGGTGGCGGGAAGCCGAGGTGACAAAGGATACGGTGCAACCGAGTACCAAAAACATCCAACTTCCGGTAGTCCAAACTCAAGCTCTAAATGATGAGCCCATTGTTGCTCCTAAGCCTAAATCGTCTATAGCTTATCCTTCAAGAGCTAACAAACAGAAGCTCCATGAAAAAGATGATAATCTAGCTTCTAAATTTGTTGAAATCTTTAGGGAATTACATTTCGAGCTCAGTTTCGCGGATGCTCTTCTACATATGCCAAAATTTGCTTCAATGTTTAAAAGTCTCCTTAATAACAAAGAAAATTGTTTGACTTAGCTAAAACACCAGTGAATGAGAATTGTTCGTTTAACAACCCGAATTTAAGATCGAAGTTTAGACCGAGTCCTATTTGTATTTTCTAATTTTTGTTGAAATTATTTTTTTATTCTTTTTGCTCGACTTGATAAAAATCGTCAATTTTAGTTATTTGTGTGCCGTGATTTAGATATTTATCCGCTTTAGCATTTGAGAAATCGACAACTCCATATTTTAGCTTCGAGAGCTTATTTAATTTTCATTTTAATACTTTTCGACTTTTATCCGCGTTTGGCCGAAACCGCGATTTTTAATATTTCAATTAAGTGTTTTAAAACAAATATTATGGTATAAATGTTTTATAAAAATAAAAATAAAAATACAAAATAAACATAACATAAAAACCAAACACCCCCTTTCTTTTAATATGTTCCATCAAAACTAGAAACCAAACACACCCTTATATTTTATTTCCTTCTACAAAACCAAAAGCCAAACACCCCTCTAATTTTATAAAAAGCCCATATGTAACCCAAACTCTATTAATAAAAACACACAGTATTAGTTTTATAAAAAAAAGTCGACTCTCCCTCCCTCTCCATTCTGTGTTCGACGCAGACCACAACAACACCAACAAATCATCATCAAAACTCTTCCCACTTGATTCAAATCACTTAATCATCACTAATACAATAATCCTCATTATCCTTTTGATGATCAAACCACATGCAATTGGTTTTTCTCAAGTTTTTGATTTTGAAGATTTTAATTTTTAGGGTTTTAGTCAAATTGGTACAATTAAAGCATCAAGGGTTTATAATCAAGGGTTTTTGCAAGTTATTGGATAATAAAAACTAAGGTTTGATCAATGTACATGGGTGTTTGATTTCGGCAGCCCTAAGGGTAAATAAGAAGGGTTTTTATTGATCGTTTGCTTCTAATTATTGTATTGTAAGTTGTCTCTAAACCCCTCTTTTCAATTGTTGATTTTTATTTGTATGCATGTGTTTGATTTCATTTTTTATAAGGATGCATGTTCTTGAGTTTGTTTTATTTTGGGTTTGATCATGAACATCATGTTTTGATGTGTGAGATATGTTATTAGGATATGTTATGGCATTGCAAGTGAATAATTGGTGATTTGGATAAGTTTTGATGGGATTTGTAGGTAGTTTTAGGGACTGTTTTTAGACCAGTAGCAAAACATGGATATTTTTAATAATTTTTGGCCTGAAGCCTACTGGAAAGTTACATGGTTGAATAGGTATAAGTCTAAGCTACGTATGGCGAATTGGATGGTTTAGCAACTCCTTCGGATGAGAGAGTTATGGCCGTTTTACGATTGCTAGTCAAATCTGGAACATCATTTGAAAAACGAGTTAAAATTTAGGTTAATACTCTAAAATATAGGATAGGAAAGCTAATCTCAGTATTATACATCTTAAACTAACTTCTCCAAGTGGATTCACTTTAATAGCTATTACGGTTTGGAAAATACGTCAAAATTAGTGTTTGGTAAGAAAATTTGGGACTGCTGCAGACCAGCAGTATAAATGGGTTAATTACAGGAAACGTTTGGCCTAAGAAGGTCTGGATTATTTGATGGGGTTGTAGAAATAAGTTCAAAGTACATGTGTCGAGTTGGCTAGAGCCATATCTCCTCCGGATGAGTGAGATATGACCGATTTATGGAAACTAGTCAGTTCTGAACTACTATTTGAAAAAGGGATTTAACTCTAGATTTTTGCACTAAAGTGTTGGGTTTTAAAACATGGTTAAACACTATACATCATAAGCTTTCATCTCTCTTTGGATTAAACTTGATTGCTATTATAGAATAGGATGTATGGCCAAAACCGTAAGCGTTAGAAATTCAGCGAACTTTCTATTTTGAGTTATGATTAGTAAAAACTCATTTCCCGTGGATTGGTAAATGGTTTGATTAAAAGGCCTAATGTTCTGAAAACTAGACTTAAGTATCTTCCCTGGGGTGAAAGCCTCGTCCTTGTATCTTTTATAAGTTAAGAGATATGGTCTTGTAAATTTGACTAATAATTCAGCAACATAGTTTTACGCCTTTTCTTGAGAAATAAAAGTGCGGCCACATAGTAATAAGATAAGAATCGCTAAGCGAGACTTAGTAGACACTTAATGTAGTATAAGTTCAGGTTGTGTACCAATTCGGGGATAAAAATACTTCGGTTAAGTTATAATTCAAGGGCCATGCATATCTCAGAAACATGTCTCGTGATCATTTGATTTACTTTTACGTATCGATCTTCTTTATCATTCTAAGCCGCGTCACATCTTTTAGGTTGTGCTTAGACGCTTCTCGCTCGTCTGGTGATTCATCTACTTCTGGTCTTCATAACTCTTAAGGTGAGTTCATAGCCCCACCCTTTTCTTTTCTAATGGTTTCCATAAACTGTTTTCGGGGTGAGAATACATGCTCGTTTTACTAAGCCAACTTATTGATTTCTACTACTTAAGCGTTACATGACTATTTTTTTACTAAAGATTTTACTTGCTTATTACATGACTTTTAATACATGGCTGTTTACTTATGAATTTACTAAAGCTTGATTTGTTTACTACATGATTTGAGATCACTGAATTCTTATATATGAAAACTGAGAGTTTTGAACACATTACTTGTTTTACATTGGACACAAGTGCTTTCAAACTGTATGCTATCCAGATTGTTGACTGAATATTATTGCTTGGGTTACCACAATGCAAATTAAGTCCCTTTTATCATGAACCGTTAATTACCTTGTAGGGGTAAGCATCATATATACTGTAAGGGCAAAAACAGTTAAGGTTTCAGGGTGCATTTAACATGGTGAGGACATTTAGGGTGTTTTGGCATACATCCTATATACTGTAAGGGCAAAAACAGTTAAGGTTTCAGGGTGCATTTAACATGGTGAGGACATTTAGGGTGTTTTGGCATACATCCTATATACTGTAAGGGCAAAAACAGTTAAGGTTTCAGGGTCATGAGCTTAGTGCAATAACACATGTTTTGGACTACTGAATTCGTTTCGTAGTCTACTATTACTTAAATCTTGTGGGCCACTACTGAATGTTTCTTGATTTATTGAATCACTACTTGGATTTCAGAAATAATACTTTGAAAATATTGTAACGCTTCTTTCTTACTGAAATATTTCTTGAATTATTTCAATACTGTTTTTTTACTTAAACCTATCAATTCACCAACATTATTGTTGACGTTTTTGCATGTATTTTCTCAGGTTATTATCTTGCTAGCTGAGCATTGGGAGCATAGCAGTCGCGTGGATATCAAAACTTTAAGGACTTGGTTTTCTTCACATCCGATAATTATTTTCTTTAATTATACAAATGAGTCATGTTTGAATGCTTGCAATTCTTATTAAAATTATTGGGACCTGAATTTGCTCTAATTTATTTAAATCGAATGTGACATTTTATTAAACGTCTCTTTTGAGGTCGTTTTCTGTAACTTGACTGTATGAACTATGAAGTAGCACCCCAAAGTGTTGTTCCGCTGCGTTGTGATTTTATGGGGGTGTTACAAGTCAAGCTAGAGACTCGCACAAAAACAAGCGCTTCTCGAAAGGCAACCCGTGTCTTTTCTTCTTTCTATTTTCTTAATAATGAGTATGTGATTTTATAGCCTAGGTATGGGGGCGTGCTTCTATCTTTGGTATGTGGTTTCGTTTTGCAAGATTCCTTAAGATCGTAAAGTCCCGTGCTTGTTTTCAATCCTCCAATCGCTCGGTCTTTGATCTTCTGCTTATTTTGGAATCCTCAATCTTGATCATGTATATATATTGTGTTTCCTCTTTCACACTTGGAATTTTTCGCATTTGCCTTTTTCGTTCCTAAGTGTGAGGGTAAAACCCGATATTTTTGAACATTGAAGCCAATGTTCGATTCTAAGTGTGGAGTGATTTCTATCGAAATTGATCATACATGTGCCTATATGTGTTCTCACACAACCCCGTTTTGACCTTAGTTTTTGCTTAATTTTATGCCTAAAAAAATAAAATTAAATAAAATATGAGGATGAAAATATAAAAATATAGAAATGTATGTAATAAGTAGGCCCTTAGAACTAGGAAATTTTTGACTTGACCGAGTTTTGCACTCTAGCTTTCCCCTTAGCTTTCGAGACTAAGCATTTGTTAAACTTTAAAATTTTGCAAAGAACAAAAAATGATAGAGTTGAATATAAGTTAGATGCTAAGCGTGGAATAATTGGATCTCTTTAGAGCTCATAGAGGTTAATTTTGGCTTTTTGCTCCCACCAGCTTAATAAACGTTATATAATTGTTAAATAAAGAAAGTTACTTTGGTTTTTGCGATTCTTAGTTTAAATCCTTTCGTAGAGATTCCTTCTGGTGAAAGTAAGGTACACATCGATGTTTTATCAGTGTTATGAGGAAATAGGCTACCAATTCCTGACGGCTCGCTACCGTTGTCTAGGTAGTTAAAAGACCACAAGACTTGAAATTTGGCTATAATAATAATAATGTGATAAACCGAAGCCGAAAGAAGACCACTGGACCATGGTCGGCTCGCATACCGATGTGGCAGTCGTTTAAATGGTGGAGGTAATAATAATAATAAGAATAAGAATTGTGGGCTGATAAAAGATTACTGGACCATGGTCGGCTCGCATACCGATGTGGCAGTCGTTTAAATGGTGGAGGTAATAATAATAATAAGAATAAGAATTGTGGGCTGATAAAAGATTACTGGACCATGGTCGGCTCGCATACCGATGTGGCAATTTTCAAAAGAAGGCCCATAGTAAGAATAATAAATCCAAGACTGATAAAAGTTTACTGGACCATGGTCGACTCGCATACCGATGTGGCAGTTTTCAAAAAGGTCGAGGATCTCCTAGTCGCAATAAGATTCTTGGACCATGGTCGGCTCACATACCGATGTGGCAGTTGTTTAAAGGACTAGGGGATAATAATGTTGCAATAATATTTATAATAATAATATACCCAAATTTCGACTCCAGGGTTATCTAATAAAGCTTCTGTCTCTGGACTCGTAGTTGAGTTGTTTCGAATGAAATAAAAGGATGACCCCTAAATCATGCGAAATTAGAACCTTAATGTAGACCTTATTCTCACCATATCGTCTCTTTAGGAAATGATTTCAAACTAATTATGGTCTAAACCGGGTTTACTTTATAATAATAAGGCCATACTTTATTTGTCACCAATAATAATTATCCTTAGAGGATTTAGGAATAAGGGAGCAAAAAGTAGCTATGAGTACACAATTAGAATTTATGAGTAGTGTTAGCATCTAATCTTATATTTAACGGTGATTTCGTTTTAAGCTTAGTTTGGGGATTGTGAAAATTCAAGGATAACGAACTCCCGTTCTTAAAGCCTTTTAAATAAATTTTATAAAAATTTTATCTTAGTTTTTATTTTTTATTGAATAAGTGGTTAAAACGGGGGTGCTTGCGAATTCTATTATTGAATAAAGTGGTTAAAACGGGGGCGCTTTAGAAATAAATGATTTTTAAACCCTTTAATAGACATTTTTTGTTCTTGTTTGATTGTGAGGGGTCATAAGTTAAGGGGGGGTTTGATTATTTATTTCCGAGCGTGTTTTATTAACATTGCGTGTGGGACCAGCAATGGCTTAGTGTGGGGGAGTTTGATGTGTGCTAAAACACACATCCTTTTTACCTCGTAAAACACTATTAATTGGACTAAAAATACTAAAATATGCTTAATTATATTGCAAATATGTTTGTTTGGTATTTCTATGTCTTGCAGGTAAAACGGATTGTAAACAAAGCAAAAATGGGAATTTTCGGGTTAATTTCGATCAAGAGTGATTATTATTTAAAATAATGACAAAGTCGTGAAAAGTCCCCGAGCATTTCATTAGAAAGAACGCGAGAAAACGAGTCCAACGATGCCCTCGGATTTTAGTGGGCCAGCCCGTAACCCATTTAAATGGGTCAGACCAGCCATGTTATTACTAAGGCCCAATTAAAAGTCCAAGCCCATTTTTAAGTCCAAATTGTAATCTGATTTAGGGAGGAGATGGTGACGTCACTGTCACATGAGCGGAAATTAATTCCATCAAATCACGTCACTACACATGGGAGAGCAAATAGAAAGTCGACGCGTGGCAAGGGGATGCGCTATAATAATTTGCTTCATTTCAATTTGAAAGAAAAATCTGACGGATGTTATACTATGTGCACGAGGTACGCAGTCTAATGGGACACGTGTCTTGCATCGAAAGGCCACTTTTGCTGCAGAATTTGGTGATATGAGGGAATAACAATAAAGGCCAATGATTGGCTGGCCAAATTTACTCTTTCTCCCCTTCTTTGGCTATAAATACAGTTCGACCCCCCTCCCACATTTTGGCTGTTAGATTTTAGGAGTAGGAATTAAGATTAGTTTAGTTTTAGCTTATTTATCATTTTAGCTTATTTATAGATTTATGGCAGCTTATGAAAGCTTATTGTAAAGCTGTTTCTCAGCTTATTTCAATTATGTAAGAGGTTTGTTTTAGCTTATTAATAAAGTTTATGTTTGTTGCTAAAAGTGCTTATTGCTTAATTTCTTTTCTTCTGAGTGGTTATTTCTGTTTTTGCTTATTCATACTCTGAGCTTATTTAAATCTGAATAAGTTTCGATAGTTAGCTTATAGTGTTTACTAAAGTAGATCGATTTAGCTTACGAGCTTGTTAAATTTGCGATCAAGTTGTTTAAATACTTATTACGGTTTCTGGTAGCTTATTGATGATGTAGGTGTGCTTATTAGTTACCTATTTCGTTTTTAGGCAATTAGTTATCTTTTAAGTTTCTAATATAAAGTGCTTATAGATTTCTCTTATCGGTTTTAGAACTAGTATTTGTTGCTTATTCCTCGTTTAAAGCTTATTATGAATCTGGTCTTTTGTTTTTTTAAGTAGCTTGATGTTGTGGCTTATGTAGGTATAGAAGTAGTTGCTTAATTCATGAATTATAAGTTGTTTCCTAATTTTCGTTTTTTGGTTTAATTCATTTTTTGCCAGTTTTTGAACTTTAGTCCATTTGGTTTTGAATTTTGGCCATCTATTTGCGTTTGTTTTCTGGGCCACGATTTGGTTTGACTTGGGCTTAATTTGAATAATCTTGGGCTTGCGTGTTATATTGGTGTTGGGCCTACGACTAATTGGGCCAAGTGAATAATTGAAATTGCAAAGTATTATAATTGTGTTTTAGTTAACAGTTTGTATGTTTGTGTTGCTTTTGGTACCGGTCAACTCATGAGGCATGGAGCTTATGGTTCTAATAAGCTAGATAGAATTTGACTATTTTCTTTAGCTTATTAAACCGGGTGGTTATCGTTTATTTGCGGCTCTTCAATTCGGTCCTATTTTCTATCCTTTTTCAATACAATAGTGTAGCTTAGTATAAAATATTTTGCTTTGCTTATTTGATCGTAATGCTTAGTGAGTAGTTTTATTAGTGCTTGCTAAATGATATTGTGAATTGAGTATTAAGTGTGGATTTGAAAAAGGTTTTGTTAATTAATAATTTTTCGGATTATTTAGATTTGTAGTTTGAATGTTTTAAAGGGCAAAATCCTGAAAAATAGTCAAACTACACATCTAGTAATTAATCTATTTTTAAGAGGACTTTGTCAAAATAAACCAACGTTGTGAGATAATTATCTTTTCTAAGGAAATTAATTCGTTAATAAACATTAATTCACATTTAATGAACTTTTCACGTCACTTAGCAAGCATATTCATTTTAAAAATCTTTTTAGATCATTTTAGCATAATTCTCTTAGTTTAATTGATTAGTATAATTCTAGTAATAATATTAGTATAATTTTCTTAGTATTAAAAGTAGTTTTTAAACCAAAAATTTTAAAAGATAATCAAGCATTTTACTTCAAAACATTAACATGGATTTCAATCCATCTCTCGCCGTGGATACGACACTCGGAAGATAGACTATTACTTTTCCTAAAGTAATTTTCTTATCTAACGGGAAATACTATATATTATTACGACACGCGTTTGAATATAGAGGGCGTTGGTGCCGAACTTGGTTGAATGCTCATTTTCTTCACAGGTTTGAATAATAATGAGGAAGTTGGCAGCTATCGACGAGGTTCTTCCAATATGGGAGGATATCATTGCTTGGATAAATCCAGTGGCTTCGAGACACACAATTAAGAATATCATTGGTCGGTCAATTATTGCTTGGACAAGATACTTTGTATAGTAGGAGAGAAACTTACATTTATTCGAGAATAAAGTTGAACTACAAGTCAAGTATATCATTGTTTATATGGTGAGACTTAAGCTTCTAACTTCTTGGTTTAAGAAGAAGCAACGGGTGTTTAATCTGCTGAGTGCATGGAAGGTTACGTTGTAGTGTTATGACCACGAGGAATACAAGACGTAAAGGTGATCACTACAAGAAAAAGGAGAACGTGCGACTAAATATTCCTCGACGACATATGTCGCCGGGGAAAACCGACTACACGACAAAATCTCATCCGATGTGGCACTGATTGTGGTAGACTTTTAGTCAAAGTTTAGCCAAAAGTTTCCCCGGCGACATGTCGCCGGGGATACTTTTGTTAGACTTTAACCAAAAATGCTACCAAATGTCTTGGTGGTAAAGTTTCCCGCTCAATTTCCCCGGCGAATGTTGCCGGGAAAAGTGTTGATCGACGTTGACCGTGGTTAATCAAAGTCTAATGACGTTGGTGGGGTGACGTGGCCTAAAGTATCCCCGACGACATGTCACCGGAGAAGAGTTTAACCGTTTGTTGACTTTAGTTAACGAAAGTCATTAGTTAATGAATTTGGTTGACGAAACTATCCCCGACGACATGTAGCCGGGGAATCGTTTTTATAATAATTATTTTTAATCATTTATATATATTTATTGTTTATAAAATACATAATTATTATTTATAATTATATATTTTATAAATAATAATTATATAAATACTAATAAAAAACATTCCGGTGTCTTGGTCCACTTTCTCGATTCGGTTCGGTCCGGTCGGTCTGTTTTCTCAGTTCGGTCCGGTTTCTCGATTCGTTTAATTAAACTTGTCATTTCCTAACTTTCCAGTTGGTTTGGAAGCTTTCAAAACTGCTATTAAGGTTTGTTACGCTTTCTAAACCACGTTGTGCAGACTTCAACTACCGCATAAGTAAAACATACGAATCACATTACAAATCGATAAACGTTCAAACATTAAAGCGTGCGAATTACGTTACAAATCGATAAAAGTTTAAACACTAAAGCATACGAATTACATTAGAAATTGATAAAAGTTTAAACATTAAAGCATACGAATTACATTCCAAATGATAAACTAGTCCAAACCAAGTTTTCCCATATCATTGTAAATTTCGTGAAGTAGTGTAGTTGAATTAAGTGTGTGTTGTTCCGGATGCATATACATTTCTATTGTTGCCTCGAGTACCTTTATCTTTCCAAACAAGAGCTTGTAGTTTGAGCACTCTGCATTTCTAGAAGCACCCGAATAATCACTTGGAGGCGTTGAAGGTCCTAGAGAAGAAATTGGACTCGTTGAAACTCTAAGAGAAGCGACCAGTAGATGGACTCGTTCCTCTTTCCATAAAAAAATTACATCCAAAATCGTTTTTCCAATGCTGTTAAAGAGTAAATAAAATAATTCTTAACAACTAACCAAATTATGTATATATATATTACACAAATATAAAACATGTAATTGTTCACCTTTGATAAAGGAAATGCATAGTATAATTGACCATGGGTGTGAGGTTGATACAATTCTCACAAAACTACATCTTCTTTTTCACAACGACACGCAAAAGCTTCGTGTTGCAACATCTTCATAATAATAGTGTGTGTGTGTATGCATGTGATGATAAGAATGTGTTGTGTGTTGATGGTTGTGAGGATAAGATCTACTTTTATGATAAAGGTGTGTGATGTTTCTCTGAGGACCTGTCCTCGGGAAACACTTATTCTTTTTACCAAAAGAATTTTTTGGCGGTGAGTTTTCCCGCCAATGTTTTCCCGCCATCTCGACTCACCTGTTGAACATCTCATGTACAATGACAGCATCTCGACTCCTCCGTTGAACATCTCATGTATAACGATATCATCTCGACTCCTCCGTTGATCATCTCATGTACAACGATAGCATCTCGACCTACCCGTTGAACATCTCATGTACAATGTTAGCATCTCGACTCACCCATTGAACATCTCATGTATAAAGATACCATCTTGACTCATCCGTTGAACATCTCATTTATAACGATAGCATCTCGACTCCTCCGTTGAATATCTAATGTACAACAATAGCATCTCGACTCCTCCATTGAACATCTATGTGGAAATCGTAGGGGGGGGGGGGGTGAATACGTTTCCATTGAAAATCTTAAAATGTTTCGTATCAAATTACCGATCAAGCGTGATACAATATGATGAGTGTATATACACATATTAATACATCGATTTACAACAATACAAACCAACACACAATATTCACATTTATTCAAGACATAATTAAAACTAAATAATCAACACATCACACAATTGCAAGTATAAATATAAAGCGATAAATGCGAAAAATAAGTGTAAAGAGCAAAATGTTGAAAGGAAATGCAAACCGGACACGATGATTTATAGTGGTTTGGTCACGAAGCACCTCTTCGCCCTACTCCACTCCCCGAGTACCCAACTCGAGAGTTACTTCACTAGTCAACAAGCTCCCTTAAGGCGGAGAAAAACGTACACAACGTTGCTTACACCGATTTACGTACACAAGCTAAAGTGTCGAATTTCTAATCTTAGCTAGAACCAATCTCTAACACAACACGACTCTTCAGAGACTTGTTCACGACTTCACAACTTCACGACATCTTTCCCAACATCACACTTCACAACTTCTTCCCAACTTCTTCAACAACATCACAACTTCACTTCACTACCCTACATAATATCACAACTAACTAACACTACTTGGTGATAGACATCACCACGATCTTACCTATAAGTACACACCATGATCCCTGAAAAAGCAATTACACAATTAGGATTACATGGACTCGATCAAACATTGTTGAAATGTAAACATGTCACGAATGCCCTAATAGCCTACATAACTGTTGTAACTTAATAGATAACGAAAGTTCTTCTCCTGCACGTCAATGTATGGAATTATTGGATCACATTTCAAAACAAACTTATAATAAGTTAAGTGATCAAAGGAAAGGTTTTGAAAGGAGGTTTTAGATCTGAGAAAACTTGTGCAAAAGATGTAAGAAAATGTTATGGTGGAAAAGTCCAGAAATTTATAGGACAAGCTGGATGAGCGGGGTCTATGGCCGGTCTCCTTAAATAGGGTGCTGGCCCCCTTATAATTAAGGGGGCCGCCTATGTATTTAAGGGGGCACCTATTTTCAGACGCTCCTCTTTTTGTCCTATTCAGGGGAGGTGTTTACTGGACTTTTTCTAGCCGTTTTAGGTTTGAAAGTTTTAAGTTCAAAATTGGTTTGATTTTGAATAAAAACTTTCTTATAAATCCAAAAAATTTGAATATATTTTAAAAATGTATTGTCCCATTTTATAAATGTAAGTTTGGAAAAATAAAAAAATTTCTTTGATCATTCAACAAATTAAAGTTTTGTATTGTTCATACCTTTATTGATTACGTCAGGTGCGAATCTTAATTTTATTGTTGAAAGAAAACTTGCGACTTCGAAAGATGTTGACGATTGATGATTAGTGATTACGAATAACTAAGCACTTTACTAATGTGTTATAAGTTTTAACATGTATGTCATCACCAAAACGAAAAGAGAATGTATAGATTAAATATCGCAATATTTCTACCAACAATCTCCCCCTTTTTGATGATGACAAAATATGTAAACTATAACTCATAGTAAAATGTACAAGTTGCTTGTTTACACTTCTTCTCCCCCTTTTGCGAAACAAAAAGGTGTACTCCAAGAACGAGACTTCTACAACACTTCAACTCATCAAATCACAGAGCGAGCTTGCATCATCCCTAAGGAAGTCTTGATTCTAACAATCCCTTTTAAAACAATGACATTCCATGAACATTTGATCAAGCGGATCCAGGATCAAATTAGTTTGCAAACTCTTAACCTACAATCAATGGTTAGTTTCGCGCAACAAAACAGAATACAGGGATGAAAAATCACAAAAAAAAAAGTATATGACTTAAACGGGTTGGCAAACCGTCAATGGCTTGGACATTTGCAAATGCTCCCCCTTGGTGTATGCTCCCCCTTGATTGGGGCACCAAGAAATCGAGTAACAAAAAAGTGCTACAAAACAAAGTTAGTATAAAAATGCACATATATATAGAGATGTATATAGATATATTATCCAAAGACACGTTAGAGTGGAACAAATCAAGTTATGTTTTAGGTATATGCACTCTAAAGTGTGGCACTAAAGACAAAAAAAAGATGAATGCTTAAGACATGGAAATGTTTAGGAACCAATGATAAGATTCGACCGACACATGCTTAAAGGCTAAGACTCGTTCCTTATGGTATCATCATCTAACCAAGATAATGATGTGGAATTAAAAAGACTAATGGTTTTATTGAGAGATTCCTAAATCCTCAAGGTTTCTTTGTTAAGCCATTGGTATGCATTTCATGTTTTGGGGTGTTTTTTACGGATAAACATTATTGTAAGACTTTACTCGAACAAAATGTTGATGTAAGGATGATTTTGATTTTAGGAAACATAAATGAGGAAGTAAGAGCATGAATGGAAAAGGAAGGTGTTGACTAAAGGTTAGTTTGGGTGATTTGGTAGGTTTGAAGAGTAAAGTGATGAGGGAATATTTATATTGTTGTTGGGAGAGATTGGAGGGGTGTGTGGTTGAGTTAGGTTGTCACTTTGAAGGGGGGTGGGAGATTTAGTGTGATTAACATATGAATTGATGGTGAGATGAGAAATGGAGGATGTGAAGGCAACTTGTGGTGATGTACACACACACACACACACTTAATGTAAGGTATTGGTAAATCATAGTATTGGGATGGGTGAGATGGGAAATGGAGGATGTGAGGCAACTTGTGGTGATGTGGGAGTGTCCTTAATGTAATGGTTTGGTAATTCTTGATTGGGGTGATTGTTTTCTTGAGATGGTAGTTAATGTTGATGAACAAAGGTGAAAATATGAAAATGGTGGAGCATTATGATAACTCAACAACACTTGAAGGTTGAATATCATCTTTGTGTTCTTCACTTTCCCAAAAAATGGAAATGGACCAATGGAAGACATGTTATTGTGATGACTCAACAACACTTTGAAGGTTGTATATCTTCTTTGTGTTCTTCACTTGTTAAGAAGTGGAAATGATTGGATGAGACGCATTTCATTACGAAATTCACTTGACTTTTGACAACATAGGCACACATGTTTATGAGTGTCAGGATATGAGGATAAGACGCATTTTATTACGAAATTCACTTGTGAGGAATGGTTACATGGTGAATCTTCTTGTGAAAGTGACAGGTGGATGAATCGAGGTTGATAGTAGTAAGGATGACTTGGTTTTTCATTTCACTTTGGTTATTTGGGGATGTACTAGAACTAATGATCACTAACAAGAGTGAATAATAGTTATGAGGTTTGAGTGTATGATAGAAGTGTATCTTGTAGTTTGTAATGAATAAGGATCACCCATGTGAGTTCTTGAGAGTGTTTGGTTAAAGGATATATGTGAAGATGTGTGTTTTCCCTTCCCTTTTAATTCGTGCTCATCCGGACATAAGTTATGGAATAAAAATAATAAATGAAGAGAAATAACGACGGAAGCGATGAGCTTGACAATTTCATGATGGATGACGGTTAGCATACGATGAACTTCATCCGCGAAGTTATGTAGCTCTTCTCGAATATTGCGATTGTTCGTAGAACAATCACACAACGATGTACGAGGTTGTCTTAAAGGTGGTAACGGAAATGTGGACGGAAGATATTAACCATCTATATAATAATAGAGGCATGATTAAGGTTTTTGTGAAACGACTTGGACATGAACAATAAGTGACATTTTAATTTGCATTTCGCGAATTAAAAATGCTTAAACATTTCGGATGAAATGATTAAGTTGTCGAGATTTATCGGAATGTATTTAATAGTAATAAGACTATTAAAATGAGAATGACACGTTTATGAGATTTGTTTCATCATTCCTAGACCTAGACTTAAAAAATTAAACGGTTCACGTTTGAGTGGTTTGGTGAGGATGCCGGCGATGTTGTCTAGATTGACTAAGGAAAAGTCTAATTTCTACGTGCTTAGTGTGTACTCCTAATGAGATACAAAGTTTATCGATGTATACTATCATTAGGCATATTTAGGAAGAGCCATTTAATCAAATTAAAGAATGAATATGAGACTATCACTAGTGGTGCTCAATTCAGGCTAAACACGACCATTTTTACGGGTTATACACTGAACCCAACTTCACTCCTGGAAGCAATTCAACCGTTAGGTCAAATTGAATTTCTAGTGCAATAGATTCTCCAGTAGTCATTCTCATGTTAGACAAAATAGAATTCTTATATTTGCCTAATGAAGTGTAGCAAAGATAAAATTTGTATTATCTTTTCATAGAGGACCTAATATGACTCAACTAATCATACTTTAATTCCGGTTCGCATAATCCTAATCAAGATGTGTGGAATTCTAATATAAGCGTAAGCAAGATGTTTTAATCTTTTGTTCAAGATCTATAGGTTGATTAATTTCGATTACATATTGCTTGATTTAATGGATGTCTTATATTTAGTCATCTTACATGTGTAGTTGTCACATGTGATATTTAACGTGTTTGGTTTTTCGGAAATGACACATTTAGCAATTGCATTGCAATGTAAATTTCTTGAATATTTCGGACGAAACATCCAATTTGTCAATCCTACTTCATTATGTATTTCATGCATGTATTAAACATATTAGACTAATATTTGGAACACAACTACTGGACAAGTAGACTCAATATGGCATTATCAATACAAGTGTGAGTTATGATCCAATGCATATTCTTTTCATCTACAAACGGATGCAATTATTTTCATACCAATCTAGTGTGATTGAGTATGTAGATGCAAGACAATATCTTTTATTATAATTTGATATAATCTTGAAACTAAACAAATAAGAATCCGATTTCTTGTCCATACTCAAAAACTTGTCAATTAGATTCGATAAATATATCAACCATAATTTGAATAATGAATTGATATATTCTTGAAATCTTTCTTGACCCTCACGAACACTCATTTAAAAGAAAATAGATAAATATTTAAATAGTGTGTTCCATTAATCCCAAGATTAGTTGTAAATTTTACTTGTGCGAAAAACTATTTGTTGTTATGTATAATATACATAGTTTTTGACATTTTATGAGTATGAGTTTTCTAACCATTTTTATACAACACACATCTTTTGTAAAATACTATATGTTTTTAAAAAAAAATATAATTATGTGTATGTTAAAACCATGCAAGCACAAGCATTCTCTTTTTCTTAGTTATTGATGTATTAATACAATCTTTTCTTTTGTTTGACCAACCCAAGGTCAAACCAAGCAAGTTGTTGAAAATATTTAAACGTGTTGTTGAAAATAGATTAAATCGTTGGAAATATTTAGGTGACTAGTTTTAATACATTTAATAATATACTTGACAAGTTATTGAACTCTTATTCCTAAATATATTCCCATACCCGAAAAGATTTACAAGATGTTTATGTAACATTTGTAAGTTAAGTGATCTATGCCTATATGCAATGCAAGAACAATTTTGCAATCTTAATGCAAGAAATCTAGCATAAGTTCTAGTTATTCATAATCCGAAAAACTAGCTACAAACGAATAGTGTACATGGCACATGTGCTTAGATATTCAATTAGCTTAATTACAATAGCAACGATTATTTAACAATTTTTACTAACTTAAGATATAAAGAAGTGCACATAATCACATAGCATACCACATAAACGTACTTGTCGTAGTTTTGTGTATTAGATACAACAATGTATACTTAGCTCGGTTTTGTTTGAAGACAAATTAGTTTCCTCTCCATTTCAAAAATCAAGTTTAATATTTTTAAAAAGTTAATTACACCATTTTTCAAAGATATACCGACTAGAAATGTTTCGACTCGAAAGGAAAAGACAAAATACAAGTTTTACGTTAAAACGAGACTCAACATTTTAGACAATAAGTAGTATTTTGCCTTTATGGACTAAATTAAGTTTGAAATAAATACATGGAAGTATTTTGTATGAAAATATTAGTGGACACGATCACTCGAATTCAATTCTTTCGAAATACGTGTGGCACTACTTCTACGGAGTTTTTTTTTTTTTTTTTTTTAAATTTATTTTGTTTTTTATTTTTTTTTTTTTTTTTTTTTTTTTTTCTTTATAATTTTTTTTTTTTTTATTTCTTACGGTTAATTTTATATGATTTTTCAAAGTTTCTAAAAAATTGCTGAATCAGACAGGGGTCCCCTTAAAATTAAGGGGGCCGCCCAGGAATTAAGGAGAGCCGCCCCCTGATACACCAATAAATTTTAATTTTTGTAAAAAAATATTTTCCTGACATTATGCGGAAAGGTGTACAAACTTTCTGAATTTGATACCGAAGATTAACACTTTATTTTTAAGGCATCATTTTTATCTCAGAGCTAGTACATTTTTAGTGTATAAATATCAAAACTATTACAAGTTAATCAACAAAACACTTTTCATATTTAATCCCCTTAATGGGTAATTTGATACATGGATCGTACTCAATTTTTAAAACCATTTGTTTTGAAAATTAGAGCGACGTGACTCTGATACCAATTGTGGAAATCGTAGAGGGGGGTGAATACGTTTCCATTAAAAATCTTAAAATGTTTCGTATCAAATTACCGATCAAGCGTGATACAATATGATGAGTGTTCATACAAGTTATATACACATATTAATACATCGATTTACAACAATACAACCCAACACACAATATTCACATTTATTCAAGACATAATTAAGACTATATAATCAACACATCACACAATTGCAAGTATAAATATAAAGCGATAAATGCGAGTATAAATGTAAAGAGATAAGTGAAAGGAAATGCAAACCGGACACGATGATTTATAGTGGTTCGGTCACGAAGCACCTCTTCGCCCTACTCCACTCCCCGAGTACCCAACTCGAGAGTTACTTCACTAGTCAACAAGCTCCCTTAAGGCGGAGAAAACCGTACACAACGTTGCTTACACCGATTTACGACACAAAGCTAAATGTCGAGTTCTAATCTTAGCTAGAACCAATCTATCACAACACAACTTCACGACTTCACAACTTCACGACTACTTCACAACTTCACTACACAACTTAGCTTCACACCTTGATCACAACTACACAACTTCTTCACATCTTCACAACTTCACAACTTCTTCACACCTTCACAACTTCACAACTCCACACCTTCACAACTTCTCCTCACCACACTACTTATGTCACAACTATCTAACACTACTAGAAAGGATCACCAAGATCCAACTACAAAACACACCATGATCACCATGATCAAGCAATTATACAAGTTTGGAATACATGGACTCGATCTATGCATTGTGAATGTAAGACATGTCACGAATGCCCTAACTAGCCTACATAACTTCGTATCTTAATGATAACGAAAGTTCTTCTCTTGCACTTCAATGGATGGATGATTGGATCACATTTTAAACAAACTTATAATAAGTTAAGTGATCAAAGGAAAGGGTTTGAAAGGAGGTTTTAGATCTGAGAAAACTTTGTGCAAAGAGGTGAGAAAATCTGTGGAAACAGTCCACTATTTATAGGCAAAAATATTAATTTTTTATTTGGGCGGTCCCCTTAATTATACAAGGCCGGCCCCCTTAATTATGGCCGGCCCCCTTAATTAATTAAGGGGGCCGCCCATTTTTCAGACGCTCCATTTTTTGTCCTTTTGTGGGGAAGGTTTTTCTGGAACTTTCTAGCCGTTTCTAGGTGGAAAATTTGAATTCAAAATATTTATTTTGAATAAAACATTTCTTATAAATACAAAAATGTTTTGTATATGTTTTTTAAAAATGTTTGTCCCATTTTATAAGAAAATATAAGGTTTGGAAATATAAAAAATTTCTTTGATCATTCAACAAATTAAAGTTTGTTTGTTCATACCTTTAGTGATTTACGTCGGGTGCGAACTTAAATTTGTTGTTGAAGAAAACATGAGACGTCGAAAGATGTTGACGTATGAATTAATGATTTGTGATTACGAGTAACTTAAGCACTTTACGTTATGTGTTATAAGTTACATGTTTGTCATCACCAAAACTTGAAGAGAATGTATAGATTAAATATCGTAATATTTTTACCAACAGAAATTATGGATCGAGAAGTCAAACAACTGAAACGAAGTCGTATCCCTATAGTCAAAGTAAGATGGAACTCTAAAAGAGGACCAGAATTCACGTGGGAACGTGAAGATCAAATTCGTGCCAAATATCCACATCTTTTTTCAAACATCACTCCAACATCCAACTAAATCTTGGGACGAGATTTCTTTAAGGTTGGGAGACTATAACAACCCACAATTTTCCTCAATGTAATTTCCACCTATTATATTAAATACAACCATTTTCACAGAAATATTTTTGTTTTTGTTCCATCCATTATGTAACGTAACTTACATTTCCAAAGTAAACGAGCTCACGCACCTACCAATGCCAACTCCATCTACGTTTATATCAAGTAAACGTCATAATATGTCAAATATATGTTCTAATATCCACTTTACCATGTATGTTATCTATTTAACATACCATCCATAACGTTTGTATAAAACGAACATTATACGTTAACGTTTATATCAAAACCCTGACTACATGTAATGTTTACATGCAATCCAAATGTACAAACTTATAAGGCTTATGTACAAGTTACCAATGCATAATTTTCAAATTAATTTTCCCTCCAAAACCCTAGTACAACTCCATTAAGCCCTAGGTACAACCCGATTATGCACAACCTTCAAATTAAGCCATTTTTCCTCCAAAATCTATAGGCATTTCGTACCACCATTCTAGTACGAGTTACAAGTCCCCAATGCACAACATTTAAACATCATTTTCCCTCTATTTCACTCTACACACTCGTCCTAATCTAACCCTAACCCTAAACCAAAACCCTAGCAAACCCGAAACCCCCTAACTAGTTTTTTTTAACCAAGTCCTAACCTATTGTGCTCCAAGTAAACCACCTAGTCACCCCCTTTTCACCACCATGCCGCCACCTCACCACCTTCTTGTCACCTCCTTGTCACCTCCTTGGGGAACCGAGCCCTCCAACCCTCAAACACCTCTCCAAGCTATGTCCCTAGCTCTCATTAGTCACCTTGATAAACCTTGGCCACCACTCCCTCACAACTTGGCCACCACTCCAAGTTTCGAGCCCTATATAAACCCGAAACCATGCATGCTTCTATAATTCACCACTAAATCAAACACATACTCAAAATGATGTTCTAGCCAAGCCCTATAATAGAAGAAAAAAAGGATTAAGCTAGTAGAAGCCAAGGTTTAAGGAGAGAGAGGTTCTTGATTCATCTCTAAAGTTTTCGATTCATATCCAACCATTTCGACCCATTTCGAGTACTAGTAAGTCTCACAACTCGTTCAATAAGCTCTTAATATGTATTAGATCATTTATAACCTTGGATTAAGCCATTTATTTAAGCCCTTGAATCAAAGAGTCATTCGTTTGGTTTTCCTAAACCAAACGTGCCCTTTTTAAACTTTAAAAGAATCATTTTGTTCGCCGATAAGCTATCAGCTATAAGCTAATCTCATAAGCTATTTAAATAAGCTATACAATCATTTTTATGAGCTTTGAATCAAACCCTAAAAGCTATAATCTTTCGACATGTAAATTCCAAACCAAACGCACCCTTATTAGGCATTAAAAGCCCATAAGCTATTTTGATAAGCCATAAGCTTTAAGCTGTGGTAATAAGCTCAAAAACATCTTTTATAATCATATGTAAAAAGCCCTTGAACCAAACCCCAAAAGCTATAAGCTCTCGGCTTATAATTTCAAAACCAAACGCACCCTTATTGGGCTAACGAGCCCATAAGCTCATTTTATAAGCTACAAGCTTATTAAATCCACAAAACTAACTTATTTCAGCTTATTGCAATAAGCTTAAAGTTGCCAAACGAAATCGGATTCAAAAATGCAAAGTATATGGATTTTGGACTAAAAACGCAAATAGTATTATGCATGAGGGGTATATATTGTAACTTTTGAAATTATAAACTTTTCGGGCCAAAAATGTAATATTTCTAAAGATAAACCACAAGGGCCTGTTTTGACAACTTTCTAAAGTTAAGGGTTAAAATCTTTAAAATATAAAATAAAGGGTTAAAATTGTAAATAATATATACCAAGGGTATATATTGCCATTTTCGAATTCTCAAGGGTATAAAATGTAATATCTTTATATTTAATAACAAAAATATATTTAAACATTACAAGACTCGATTTTATTAAAACCCGACACATTTATCGTTCATTCATCGATCGAAACATATAAAAATAATTATGTTATATATTTAACATAATTTATCATCATCTACTACTTTAAAAAACATAGAAACAAACATCTTATACATTTAAACTATAACGTATCACGTTACTAGGGAATTTCATGTGAGGGGATTTCATTTGGGTAGACGTTTTGACTAGTTGCTGGATTTACGATTTAAAGTGTCCTAGCTCCTCAAACGGTTACTGACCTCTGGATTATGATAGCCCGAACAGTGATACGATGT
Source organism: Tanacetum coccineum (assembly GCA_026074375.1). NCBI lineage: Eukaryota > Viridiplantae > Streptophyta > Magnoliopsida > Asterales > Asteraceae > Tanacetum > Tanacetum coccineum. The sequence continues at coordinate 8,698 of BQNB010037821.1, read as the reverse complement.
TTTCACAAATTAATAAACCAATTTAATGTTTATGTTAAACTTTATGAAATAAAGTTTATGAAATATAAAACTAAGACTTGACATATTACCCCAGGTTGCGTGACGAAGCCGTTTATTTCCATTTGAGTCACTTTTGACATCAATCAGATTTTCCTATTAAAGTGAGTTCATAGTCCCACCTTTATATGTTTTCCAAATCTCGTGGGGAGATACATGCTATAAACCATGAATACAAGTATTTTCCAACTGTAAGCTATCCTGATATATTATTGCCTAAGTTACCTCCATTGCCAATATCCCTTATATCATGAACCATTAATCACCATAACGTGAACGCGAATATCTATAAATAGATCTATCGGGACTGACGAACCCGTTTATGTTTACCAGTGAGGTAACCAAGCGCACTATATTTGAGAAATAATGGGTAATTTGGCAAATTACCTTTCCAGAAGGACATTTGTTTCCTTAAATGTCATTGATATGACTTCCATGTTAAAGTTTGAGTGTCATGAGCTTAGTGCAATAATATCGTTTTCTATGATAATTGTATTCGTTGCAATTATTACCTTTTACATAAACTTGTATTCAACCATTATATTGCAAACCTGTAAATTTCACTCAACCTTTGTGTTGATCCTTTTAGCATGGTTATCTCAGGTAATTAAGCAAATCTAAGGCACGGAGTGGCATGGACTTGAAGGCGTCCAAACTTGTTATCATTCAACTTTATGTTTTAAATGTATTTTGGGACTTCCTTTTGTAAAACTCTGATATGTTATTGAATGATAACTAAATTTTCCAAAACGTCTCTTTTGAGTTGTTTTCTATGATTATGACTGTTGATTCATGAAGTAATACCCCCAATTTAGCTTCCGCTGTATGTGAATTATCGGGGTGTTATACAACATAATAAACTGAACATGTTTCTATGTTAGAATTATTGGTTCATCTTTTACTAGATTTCACCATAAGATAAATATAGATATGTTATACTTGGATTCTTAGTTCCTAACACACCTTGAGATAGCTAAGAAACAACTTTTCTTCAGGTACAAGGAAAAGCAATGCATTCCCTTTTGCACCTCCTATACAAGCAGTTCTACCCACTGTATCAATGTATTCCTAAAATTATATGAAATATATTTAGACATGATAATAAACCAATAATATAAATTAGAATATATCCATAGATATGTTGATTTGTTAAAGACAAAGTTATACACCTTAGGCGAATTTGGAGGATCATACTGCACAATCCAATCACATACCACGCCCGTCATATCGAGACCACGAGCAGCTAGATCAATACACAACGAGATTCCTTTCTTTGCTTTGCAGAAATCGAAACATGTTGACGTTTGTTTCTGCTGCTTAAGATCCTCGTGAATATCAAAACACTCAACATGAATATACCTAAGAAGCTCTAAGAAAAATTTTACAAACTCGCATGAAGAAAAAAAGACCATCACTTTCTTTGACAAATTCCTTTTTAGGAAAGAGTAGATAAGTAAGAATCTTTTTTCACTTGGCACCACATAGTAGCCTTGTTGCAAACCTTCATTAGTGACCTACAACATCATATAATAAGTATAGCCATAGAATAAATTTTCAACATAGTATAAATCTTTGATTTGCAGATAGTTGCATGCTTACCTGGACCTCCTATTCTACACCTAATAGACCGCACCATTCTGACATGATAAACGTTTTCCAAGATCCTGAACCTGAAAAGCCAATACGGTTAGATATATTATGTAAACGTAATTACAAAAATCCAATGAAAACTAAATTAAATACAGGACTTGACTTGAACAATTGTACCTTTTTTGTCTGAGTGGGCTGACAAACAGAGCAGTTTGCCTTTGTCTGGTTGCATCTGAAATACAGAGTAAGTCGGTTTAGTTCAAAATTATGCAAGGAGCCCATCTAATATAACTGTAGCAAAGAAGTGACTATGAAGATAATAACCAACTATTCTAAAAAACACATGGTCAAATTAGATAATTAGGTGAAGCATTTTACACTATTAACTATAACGAATATCTAAATGCATTTTTTGCATCAATGTCCAGGAACTGGAATTTTTCTTCTACGGTAAAGATATATTGCCATCTGCAATGAAACATACCTTAGGTAAGGTTCTAATTATCTGATTCATTTCTTATTCAAAACTTGCTTCTGAAATCGGTTCAGCTTCGCTCGAATCACCAAAAGCACTGCAAAATCCAAAACTTCAATTATAATATAAGAAACAAATAGCCCAACTTCTTCAATCAGTCATTTCATTTGACAGACAAGAGATAGGATCATATATTCGGAGATGTGACAAAAACAGAAGTGCTCAAATAAAAAATGGTTGTATGGAAGTTAAAATGTTGTATGTTTTTTGTAGAAGAAACAAAACGTGTTTCTTAAAATATTGCATGTCTTTTATATGGATCCACCTCGCTTCAATGAAAAATGAGACTATGGTTTGGGTTTAGCCATAATAAGTTGAATTTACTACCGCACGATAAATTACATTTAAGTAGTCGCAAAGTCATTCATATGAAATAAAATAAATAAAATTTGTACTTTAAAGCTTCTTATAGAAAGAAGTCTTCCAGGAGTAGCTACCAATAAATTTACACCTTTAACAATGCCCTCAGCTTCATTTCTTGGTGCTGCACCATCAATAACCAACTAAAGAGTCTGCGAGTGATACTTTAGAAGGTCATTTGCCACTGCATGAGTCTGTGCAATCAAAATCACTCAAGTTTTAAGAATACTTTTTAAACAATACCTCGAAAATGACAATCTTTTCCATGGCTAAATGAGAGTATTTTTACCTTTTGGAACTCATGATGCTACTTATAACTATACAATATAGATATACTAACACATTGGCACTTTAAAAGCTTTTTCATAATCCCAAAAATTTTAATATATTCAGGGAACATTATCTCTTTTATGTTCCATACAACGTTGACACATGGTTGAAGTGGCCTCAAAGCATACTAACATAGTATCAACAATTGATGAAGCAAGAAATTAGAACATGATGCCATATTGAATCACAGAGCATGCATATACCTGTAGTGCAAGCTCCATTGTTGGGCAAATGACAATAACACCAGTTCCATGTTGAGGAGAAAAGTTAAGCTGATGTAACAGCTCAACTGCTGGTACAAGATCGGCTAAAGTTTTACCAGAACCTGTTCTTGCAGCTCCAATCTCTGCGGCAGATTGGGATGAGCAGATCTGGTTTTGGTCTGATCCCAAGAACGCTGCCCGGTGTGCTCAAAATGCTTGAAACCGGGCAAAGAGCACGGTCATATACCGGCAGGGATCCCGGTCACTTGTTGTCCTCCGAGATAGGCACGTAATAAACATTATAATTATTTTACATATATATAGCTCATTATACGCTTTGGTGTTTTGTGATTTGTCGTTTTTAATTTATTTCATCTTATATACGTGTGTATGTACAAATGGAGAGCTCCGAGACTCGAGAGTACCCGTCCCTAATCCAGACCTACTTCGATACACATACTGTTGACGGTGTATTCTTGCGGGACGAGGAGCGACGTCTATATGTAAGTATTGTTTCAAAACACGCACTTTAATGATTTGTTGAGAAATAATGTAGTAATTCGACTAATATATTAACTATCTTGTGTTTTTGTCACTACATAGGAGGAGATGTTGAGGCTACAGGGTCTAGGCGCCAACACGCTGACGGGTGTGCCCTATACTGATGATCAGATCATGGCCATTGTTCGCCAGGGCAAGCAGCGCGGGCACATTCTGAGTGTTGGTAGGGTTTCGGCGGGAAAGGGCAGGGACGTCCTCATGTCGCCCGAGCCTCGATGCACGCACACTTTCGATGTCGATGAGCTCAAAAGAACAAACAAGCAGCTAAAGAAACAGATGGACATGATCATGAAGGTAGTGAGGAGTGACGACAGGAGCTGCTTACGCAGCTTCAGTCACAGCATGAGGTCGGGAGTGGCGGGGCGGGGATGATGAGCCAGGCGATGATGAGGACACCGGCGAGGATGAGGATAGTTAGGAGATGTTATATATGGGTAAGTATATGCTATTTTGTTTCATGAAGTATATATTGGCGACCCTTATATAAACATTTGTTGAACCATACGTTTAGAACATGTATCTTGCGGATAATTCAAGTTTTGTAACTAGGAAGCCCGTCTTGTAGACTATATTATGTTTATTCGGATTTTGGACGTATTTAGTTTTATTATATCAAATGCATCGATCAGTTATATTGTATTGTGTTTTAGTACAAGTTGTAATGTATTTTGGTAGATTATATATTGGTATATTTTTTCCGAAAAAAAATCTGGAAATCGGCTGCATTACAGGCTACATAAAAAAAACTGCAGACTTTATCCCCGGCGACATATCGCCAGGGATAGTGTGTAATATTCGCAGGGGAATCGTTGTGGCCATGTTGACTAGTCAACAAACTACAACGTATTCCCCGGCAACATGTCGCCGGGGAATATGTCACAGTTTGTTGACTAGTCAACGTGGCCACAATGATTCCCCTTCGAATATTTATAGTATTCCTCGGCGACATGTCGCCAGGATAGTGTTAGATTAATTAACTACTTAATTAATTACTCAATTAGTTTATTAATGATAACACTATCCCCGGCGACATGTCGCCGTGAAAAATGTCCAACGTGGCCATTATTTGGTTGACTGATAACTGTGTGGGCCCTTCGTTGTCGCCGGGGAAAATTGACGGGGAATGAATCCCCTTCGAGCTTTCTCCGGCAAGTTTTCCCATGCGACATGTCACCGGGGAATAGCATCCCCATGGACATGTCGCCGGGGAAAGGTGATTTATTTCCCCGGGATAGAGGGAAATGTTGTAGTGTCGCTCCAATGAAAAATGAGACTATCGTTTGGGTTTAGCCATAATAAAGTGAATCTCACGATAATTTACATTTTAAGTCGCCATGAAAACATTCATATGAATTTTTTTTTAATTATACCTTAAGCTTCTTATAGATAAACCCTTTTGTATTGCGGAGATGATAAAGAAGTCTTCCAGCAATAGCTACCAATAAATTTACACCTTTAACAAAACACTCAACTTCACTTCTTTGTGTTGCACCACCAATAACCACAATCAAAATCAATGAAGTTTTAAGAACACCTCTTAAACAATACCTCAAATTAGGGTTGTAAACGAATTGAACGTTTAAGTTCGTAACATTTCATGAACCGTTCGATAAAAAGTTCGTTTAAGTTCGTTTATTTATTACATAAAATAACATGAACAACGTTTTACGTTTGCTTAGTTAAATGAACAAAAGTCTTGTCCGTTCATTTATGTTCGTGAAGGTCCGATTATTCGTTCGTTTATGATCATATATATGTTTATGTTCGTCTATCATATCTTTTTGTTATATAGTATTAAAATTACTTTACTTAAACAAAACAACGCTAATAAAAAACAATATTTTGTACCCTATATTTATTTATGTTCGATCGTGTATGTTGGTTCTTTTATGTTTGTTTAGTGTCTTAATGGACGAACATGAACAACCATATATCTTAATAAACGAACATGAGCAAGAAAATTCGTTCGTTTAAGCGATCGTGCTCGTTACTAGCTTATCCGGCTAAAATTAAATGAACGAACATGAACAAGGCTCCGTTCATATTCGTTCGGTTCGTTTACAGCCATACCTCAAATGACAATCTTTTCCACGGCTAAATGACATTATTTTTACCTTTCAGAAATCCTGATGTTACTTACAACTATACAATAAAGATATACTAACACATTGGCACTCTAATACCTTTTTCATAATTCCCAAAACATTTATTATATTCAGGGAACATTATCTCTTCATGTTTCATACACTTATAGACACATGGTTTCAGTTAAAAATCGGTTTTTCATATTGAAAATGTTTAACCGGTTCGGCTAAAAAGTGGGTTTACCGGTTAACAAACCGGTCCGATCAATTTTTTTAAACCGGTTACAAAACCACCGGTCAGTTTGATGGAAACCGGTTTTGGTTTTTTTTGGGGTTCGGTTCATGAACCGATTTTTTTAACACCTCTAGGTTGAGTGCAAATATGGTGTTGATAATCTTTAGATGATTGATTCATGCGATTTTTACAGAAGACGAACCAAGTGTATATTGAATTATGTGATGTCGATCACATGCTTGATGACATTACTGTCATTGCCAGATACACATCAGCATAGGGCATTCTCATATCCGCAGGTTATTTTGCATTTATATGGCTTAATCTATTAAGTAATTGTTTTGCTTTACATATATGCATAAAACATATATACTTCACAGGAAACAGAATTCAAACTACAATAAAAAGGGAAACATGGCTAAGTTTGGAGGACTTTTAGAATAAGAATCATGTTATAAAATTCGTAACTTTGGTGTTGGGGAGAATGGCGGAAAATTTCCGCTTCTCAATCACAAATATAAGATTGACTTCTTCAAAAATACTGCTCTCACTCGGATAAATAGGTTTGATGCCAATACAAATGGCTTTAAGAGAATGAATCATTGGTATCTATAACTAAGGTTATAAATAGCGTGAGGCGTGACGTGACAAGGCGTGAAGGCGGCATGGCCAAGCCTCACGCTTTAAGAGCAATGACGAGCCATGACGTTCTTTAAAGCGTGACTTAAAACGGCACAATATATGAAAATATTTATAAATTTATATATTTATATCATATTTCAAATATATTGTATTTCAAATATATTGTGTTTACAAAAAGCGTCACACATAAGAAATAAAATCATGAAAATATCTTTATATGTAATCTTTTTCTTTTCTATAAAATTGAATTCAAAAAAGCCATGTCTTATCACGCTTTATCATGTTTTTTCACTTTTCATCTCACGCCAAGCCTTAAGCCTACGCCTTGGTTAATTGCGTAGCGTGAAGGTCACGCCTCACGCCTTTTCGAGGCCTTTGTAGAACCTTGTGTATAACATACATTCATACTCATGATGGAAAATAACTTGAGCGTTTGTAACTACGTTACCTGATTTTGTGGAAATGATTTTGATGTGCGAGTCGTTTTTGAATCTGATATGATTTTCTTTCTTTATGGTTATACCAACTGAAGGGTCAAGGTGATGCAATTGAGTAAATTTATTCGATGAGTATAAGTAATCATGACGATTTCTCGAGTGTTTTACTTGCACAGTCGATTCTTTTACCCAATCCACATGATCATTTTTGTAAAATTGTAAGTAGCCCGTTTAATTAAATTATACATCCAAAAGCCCATAAAATAATCTACACAAATATATAAATGTTATTTATTTAAAATGTTATGTTTTTAAAACGTAAAATGTATTTTTTGTTAAGACGCTAACCGAACTTTGCTCTTTTATTTTTGACATTGAAAATAAAAATAAAAAAATGTCACCTTTTTGATAAGTATTGGGAGTATTTAGTTTTCAAAATTGTAGGTGTTAATTTGGTCTATAAATGGTCTTTTGTTTTCTTCATTCTTCAAGAAATGGATGATAGTGAACCTCTTAAGGTATTTATACATTGTTAATACATGTGTGGTTTTCTAAGTACAAAGGTTTTTGTGAGCCTCTGATAAGAGGAAGTACCCTAAACTAAAACAAAGTATTATATTAGGGATAAGTTGTTTGAAGTCTGATTATCATATACTCTTCTTTCCATGCACTTCCAGAATGAAATGCAACCATAAACATACAAATGTAGGAAAAAGACAACGAGCTTCATACATATCCATAAACATGTGAATTCAAGTTATATCATTTATCAGTCCTAACCTCAGCCTTGATTATAATAACGGGTGGGGACATTGATTGACTTCAAAATTCTAAAAGTGATGATTAACTTTTGGCAATTGCACATTCAACTAACAAATTACCTCATCCAGTTAATATATATGGGTTGTAGAGTCGTACCCATAAGTGGCACCATCCCGCTATAGCGATCATCGCCAGGATCAGACCAACCATCTACCATACATGAAAAATAAGCATTTACGTTAATTAAAGCATACATTACTCAAAATCATACGGAGTACATTACCAAGACATGGTGGGTTCATACACCATTAAATTAGGGTTGATACACTATCATAGATCTTATTAATGTGTTTTCTCTTGCTTTTATCAATAACCAATGTAAAAATCTTGAAACTATAAAAACCCACATAAAAAAAAGACCAAATCAGATCATAAAGCTGTAAATAATCTTCAAGCTACCATAAATCTATACATTCTATTAAAATGCAGTTTTGAGTGACGTCATGAAATTGGACTTTTACATGGGTGTCATTTAATTAGAGTGTTTAGGTTGAAAATGCTTATGTCATAATTTTCCACAAAGTATATTAAATTATCACATACGGGTATTTCTTCCTCTTCCTATATACACAGTACCATATACACAGTAGATGTACCTTTTTATTGGAAAATAAAAATTTTGCAGGCACTTTTTCTACTGATTTTTCACTTTCTCCTCGTTCAAGAATTCAAATTCAAAACTCAAATCTCGAAAAATACATATGAGCAATGAAGTAAAGCAACATTTGTATACTTTCTATCCTATCGATCATTCAAGCAGGTATATTTTCTTCTTCCATTTTCATACTTACATGAAAACTGTTTCGATGATAACAGATATTGCTTAGGGGTTTCTCAAGGTG
>BQNB010037820.1:24296-49185 GCA_026074375.1 Tanacetum coccineum | reverse complement strand
TTTAACATCTGGTATTTGATTTTTGTGCTCTAAATCTCATTATCAAAAGCTTAAAATGAAACTGGTTGACTTTAAAGGGTTGTTTGGCATAGCAGTACTAACTGAGAGTTAGTACTGCTTGTGACCTTTTGGTTCTTTAATTTGAATTTGAACTTCATTGTTAGGATTATAAGTTAGAATTCTAGGTAGTTTGTTATTTAAAATTAAGTGTTTATAAGCTTTCTAGTCTAGACTTTGAATCTGTTAGTATAATTTTAGTCTAGTTTGTATTTTTTAGCTTAATAGATTTTTAATTGATCTCATCACTCAATTTACTCTTAGTTTATGGTTTTAATAATAAAGAGACAAGTTCCTTAACCTGCACTTGCTCTAGTTAAATTTTGGTCTCTTACATGCAAACTGCACCAAATAGTTTAAAAAGACAAGTAGCCTTTTTCATCATCAATTTTTAGAAGGTAATTGTAGGAATTAGATTTAGATATTTAGCACACATAGATCTAGGGTAATAGTTAATTGGTTTCAATTTGCTTTTTGAAGTTAAGCTTATTTGAGTATCTGTTTTTAGTTTTTAAAATAGCTTTTTGTCTTTTCAAACCAAAAGTAACTAAGTGTTCTTAGTGTATAAGCTGTTTTCAACAAGCCTTTTTATTAAGCTCCTGAATTTCAAAATGGTTTTTAAAAGTTGTTTTAAGTAGTATTTTAGGTGTACTTTTTAGGGTAATAAGCCAAAAGTCCATTAGGATCCTTTAGCTTATTTAAAAATAAGCTCAAAGATGCCTTAAGGGGCTGTTTGGTTATTAGTTTACACCAATAGTGCTTATTCCTTTATTCTAGCTTATCTGCTTATTGTTATAGCTTATTTAGGATTAGCTTAGCTTATTAGTTTAGTATAATCCCATTTTAGCTCATTTGGTTTTGATTTAAGCTTATTTGAGCTTATTTGCTTTCTAGTGTAAAATTTTAAGTGTTTTTAAGTTTTTTAGCTTTTCTGTCTTTCTAGCTTATCTTTTGTGCTTATTTTTGTTCTTATTTGCTTATTAAACATAGCTTATTGTCTGTCTTAGCTTATTTTAATAGTTCATTTGCTTATTAGTGCTTAAATTGCCCAAAACAGTTAGCTCTTTATTAGTTTAGTATAGTTTTAGCAATTATGTCTTATTTAGCTTATTTCTTAGCTTATTTGTGGTTTATAAAAATAGTTGTGTTGCAAAAGTAGCTTATTTTTAAGTATTTTCAAAAGTTATAAAAAAATGGAAAAAATCATAACACTTGGGAAAGTAGGAAGCCCCGAGTGAGCAAGGCTCGAACCCGGGACCTCTACCACTTTCACCAAGTGTTTTATCCCCCACACACACAACCATCATGCTACAATAGCTCATCTGTTATACCTTTGCATCATTTATCTTTTATATACATTTTAGTCTTTTTGTTCAATAAGCTGACTTAGCTTATTTCGTAGCTTATTCGATAAGCTGTGTTCCCGAGCTTATTTTTCCTAGATTCCTCTTAGTTCAAGCTACTTTCTATAATTTTTTCAGAATTTTTATAATTAGTTTAGTATTTTTAAACATTTATTTTTATTAAAAACTTTAAAAATTCATAAAAAATAGAAAAATAATCAAAAAAATATAATTCTTTTTTAGAAAATTTTCTTTTATCATATAGTTTCTAGGAAAATTATTTTTGCTTCTGTAGGGTTAAAATTGCAAAATTTCAATTTTTTCACGAAGATGTAATTATTTTCATATCAATCGAGTGTGATTGAGTATGTAGATCCAAGATAATATCTTTTGTTATATATTAATATAGTCTTGAAACTAAACAAATAAGAATCTAATTTCATGTCCATACTAAAAAACTTGTCAATTATATTCGATAAATATATCAATTATAATTTGAATAATGAATCGATATATACTTGAGATCTTTCTTGACCCTCACGAACACTCATTTAAAACAAAATAAATAAATATTTTAATAGTGTGTTTCATTAATCCTAAGATTATTATTAGGTGTGAGGACATTTAAAATGATGAGTCAACTTGTTTCTTAAAGATAATCATCAATTTTATATGTGGGAAAGATCATTGAGTATTATGCATAATATGCATAGTTTTAACATTTAAAGTGTATAGAACTTACCTAGCCCTTTTTAAGCATTTCAAACAACTTTTGAAAACAATTACATGTTTATATAGTATTTTTAATTATTTGACTAGTGTATATGTTTTAACTTACGGTGAATGTTAATGTGAAGTTTCATACCAAAATGTCATTGCAAAAGAGAGAACTTTTCTTACCAAGAAAGTTAAGCTTTCAATTTTAGAATTTGCAATAAATCCTAGGTTTATTTTAATTCAAAGATTTATTAGTTATGATTGTGAGTTAGATCAATGTAAGCAAGTGTTAAGATCAAAAACACATTTTCTTTTACTTAAATACTAATGTATTAAAATGATCTTTTATTTTGTTTATCCCATGTTAAAGCAAGATAGTATTATGCCATGATTTGGAGATCTTGTTTAAATCTTTGATTAAATGAAGGCGTTCAATATTTATGGTGACACATTTTACCTCTTGAACTAGTGACACAATAATCGTGTAAGACGATCCTTTTCAATAGATTTGAAAAGCTTACGTAGCTCTCAATCCTAAGTGAGTTATTATGTTCAATAAGGTTTACAAGATGTTGATGTAACATTTTCAAACAAAGTGATATTTTCCTATATGAAATGCAAAAATAATTTCGCAACTCAGTACAAGAAATCTAGCATAAGCTTTACTAGTGCATTGTCATGAAAACTAATAACAAACAACTTACAAGACATATATTACACATATGTTTTTAGATAGCTTAAATACGGAATGTAACAAGTGCATAGGAGTTTAACTAATTATATTAAGACACACACACACAAGGAATAATCATATAGCACAACACACAAAAGTACTTGTCGTCGTATTGTGTATTAGATACAACAATATATACTTAGCTCAATTTTGTTTGAAATCGAATTAGTTTCCTCCCTATTTCAAAAAACTAACCAAGTTTAATATATTTTTGAAAAGTTAATTACACCATTTTTCAAAAATATACCGCTAGAAATGTTCGACTCGAAAAGAAAAGATAAAATACAAGTTTTACGTTAAAACGAAACTCAACATTTTGGAAAATAAGTAGTATTTTGTATTTCTGACCAACTTAGGTTTATTTTCAATACTTGGAAGTGTTCTTATATGAAAGTAAACTCAATTATCTTTAAAATGGCGAGTGACACGACTTCTACGGACTTACGGTTTATTTTATATGAATTTTCAAAGTTTTTGAAAATCTGCCAAATCAGACAGGTGGCCCCCTGATTGATAAGGGGGCCACCCAGGAGATAAGGGGCAACCCAGGGAGATAAGGGGGCCTCCAATCTGACACTCAGATTCGCCATTTTTTTGTACAAAATCATTTATTGACTTAGCGGAAAGATGTAAAACTTACTGAACTTGATACCGAACATATACCACTTATTTTAAGCATCATTTTTACTTCAAGCTCGTATACTAAGTGTATTTAACAAAAAAACTAATACAAGTCAATCAACAGAACACTTTTCATATATAATCTCCCTTTATGGGTAATTTGATACATGGAACGTACTCAATTTTTAAAACCATTTGTTTTGAAAATTAGAGCGACGTGGCTCCTGATAACAATTGTGAAAATTGTAAAGGCGGGGTGAATACGTTTTCATTTTAAAAACTTAAATTTTTTTGTATCAAATTACCGATCAAGCATGATATAATATGAAGAGTGCTCATATTAGTTTTATACCAACTATACATGTTTTATCAAATCATATCACAACAATACAAACCAAAACACAATATTCACATCAATCCACGACACAAACATGATCAAAACTATATAAGAAACACATCACGCAATTACCTATATAATGCAAGTATAAATATAAAGCGATAAATGCGAGTATAAATGTAAAGAGATAAGTAAAGAGAAATGCAAACCGGACACGATGATTTATAATGGTTCGGTCACGAAGCTCCTCTACGCACTACTTCACTCCCCGAGTAACCAACTCGAGAGTTACTTCACTAGTCAACAAGCTCCCTTTAGGCGGAGAAAACCATACACAAGTAGCTTACACCAATTTCCGACACTAAGCCATATGTGGAGTCCTAATCTTAGCTAGAACCAATCTACCACACGCTTGTATTTTAAGGCCTAAAATACTAACCACCCTTACAAGTATTTACCTCACCTAAATACTATTACGATCAACCCGCTCCAACTATTACACACGATTACAAAAGATATGAATAAATTACAACATACAACACAATCTACCATACAAGTGATCAAATATAATCACATCTATGTGACCTGATCTACTACATGATAAGTAAGTAAAGATCACTTTCATGTAGAAACATCCTACACATCACTACATACCCCTTGGTACTAGTTGAACTCATCTAGAAAGTAACCATGAATCAAGCCTTATGCTAGAAACATGATTAAAAATGAAAACATAAGAATTGTGTGTGTAAAAAGGATGAATTGGATAATAGGGTGAACTTACCAATGGGTAAAAGGATGCAACGTAATTTAAAATTTGAATTAACTAGTTATCCCTCCATTTTCTAGAAGTTTCTAGAAGCAAATTCAAATTTGAATTCACTAGTTTCCCTCCAACTTCTAGAAGGTTTGATTGAGCCTTAATGGGTCAAACTCTATTGGGCCCCCAATGGGCTTGTCCATTTTCTTGGCCCGATCCAATTAGCGAAGTCGATATTTGTAGGAGTACTGGAACGTCAAGAGGAGTTGAAGCATGTTTATGTTGATGATTTATGTATACGAGTAAATTGCGTATTTTATGTAATGTTTTACAAGTTACATGTTTGTCATCACCAAAACTCAAAGAGAATGTATATATTAAATATCGCAACAGATTCAATATATAGGCACATAAAACTTGGCTTGCAAGTCAAACACTCTCTCTCCTAATAGGAGTATACCATCGATTGGCCAAGACCAAAGGGAGGGGTTTCCCGAACTTTCCTTTTTCTCGTTTTGCATTTAGGTCCTTGTATTTAACATTTAACGACCATTTGCAAATACCGTTGAATAACTAATTATTTTAACGTTCGTTTACTTATCACTAATTAATATATTACATGTAATATATTAATATTATTGTTTTACGTATTAACGCGTGCGTCCTCATAGGCTCGAGTAAATTCCTGGACATATATTATTTTACGTGTACATATTCCAACACTAAGTGCATACAATGAGTATATATAATATAGACAAATGGTAAAACTAACCCTAAAATAAAAATGGACTCATGGGCCACTTATGCGCTAGTACGCTAACATCTCCTCTCAAACTCATTATGCTGCAGCGAGAAACATTGAGAGTTTGTCAGTTAAAAAATGAAAATGTGGTCTAGAGTGTGGCTTGGTAAATACAGCTACAATCTCTAAAACTGAATGAACAAATGTGGTCTAGAGGGGGGGGTTCATTAAACACCTAGTTACCTACAACTGAATAGCACTACAATTATCACAATGTAATAGAGTAGAATGGTTGATACGTACACCCATATTTGCAAGCAACCAACGCAATCAAACAATCTCACTAGTAGTCACTGTCATAGCTCGGTACTGAGCTTCAGTAGAAAATTTAGAAATAACATATTTGTTAGAAAAGTGACTTAAACTATAGGGTTTGTTTGGTAAATTTGGTTTTTGACAGATATTTGTTTTTGAGGCAATTTCATATATCTCCTCCTTAAAATTAGAAATTTTATATTTACCCAAACATGTTTTAAAAAGATTGTAAATTTTACATACAATGATTGTACTTTAGGTATATATGAAATTTATCATAAAATTGGGGGAGATACGAAATTATTCCTTTGTTTTTTATATGTTTCTTAATTTAAGTCGGTTAAGACTTAACTGCTTTTAGGTCATTTGTTTTCTTATAAATAGAGACCAATGACATTAGATTTCTTTGTACCTTAGATATTAGAATTTAGTACATTTAGAATTAGAATCTGATACATTTGAATTAGAATTATTTGGTACCTTTAAATTTGGTTTGGTAATTTGAATAAAGATTTCACTTCGTTTGTCGAGTTTATTATTTGGTTCGTTCTTTGAATTACCAACAATATTGTTTCTTACTCATCCACAAAATAAGATAATCATCGAGAAATATACAAAACCCGATAGTTGACTTGCAAGAAACATAATCACCAGCCCAATCAGAATCACAAAAAGCACATATGTCTAAGGCAAATGTAGAAGAAACAAAAAGTGTCAAAAACTAAGAACCCCGAAGATACATAAGAATGTGTAAAATAGTAGCCCTATGAACCATTGTGGGAGCAAAAACAAATTGACTAACAATATGAACTACATAAGAAATATTTGGACATGTAATTGTAAGATAAACCGATAATCCCACAACAACCAGATACAAACTTGGAACTGGAAAATGATCACCATCTGTCAGAGTATATTTTGCCTTAGCTTCAATAAGAATATCTTCAACCATTTTGTTTGTAAGTCTTGCACAATCATGTAATAAACTATATACTTGGACTGAGACAAAACATATCCTTGTAGTAAAGAAGCAATCCAATACCCCAAAAATAATGTAATAAGCCCAAATCTTTCATAACAAAACAAAGAGTTAACTCTGATTTCAATGATTTAATTCCTACATGATCATCCTCAATATAATCATATCATCAACATATAACGACAAAAGTATACTCCCAACTCTTGAATGTTTAACAAATAATGTGAAATCATGATGGTTATAGACAAAGACAAGATATGTAACTAATGTTGCAAATTTCTCATACCAAGCACGAGGTGCCTATTTGAGACCATAAAGAGATTTTTTGAGCTTGCAAACTTATCCTAGTTTGTGAGAGACATAGTTGGTGGTGTCATTAAAATTTCTACATTGAGGTTACCATTCAAAAAAGCACTTTTGACATCCAACTAAGATATTTTCCATTTACGAATAGAAGCAACTGCAATCAAGGTTCTTATCATTTTCATTTTTGCAACAGGAGCAAATGTCTCTTCATAATACAAACCATATTATTAAGCATAATATTTGGCAACAAGATGAGCCTTATATCTTTCAATGGGGCCATCAAATTTGGTTTTTATCTTGTAGACCCAACAAGAGTCAATAATACGCTTTCTGATTGGCAATAGTACTATGTCCCATGTATGAGTCTGATGTAATGCAGCAAGTTCCCAGCCATAGCAACCTGCCAAAGTGGATCACAAACAACCTCTCTATATGATCCATTATCATGAAGACGATGTACAAAAGCAATAAATGAACTAAAGTGACTAGAATAACAAGAATAAACAAAATCATCCCTTTTTGTAACACTTACTCTTTGGTCTACCACTTAGAGGAGGACCAAAAACAACTTTAATAGATGATTGGGTAGCAGTAGGAGGACCTAGGTTGAGTAACATCTATAACATGTCATGTTTCACTAGTGGTGGGTTCTAATTCAGTAGTGGTGGGTTCCAATCTAGTAGTGATGTATGTGGATATTTCTTGGGGAAATTATGTTATGATAGAAGACACAACAGGCAGAGGTTGTTCAATTTCAGCATCAAAAGGGTTCGATTTGATAAATTTAGATTGAGTCAAATGATGTGAACTAGCAAAAAAATAGGGAACGTGTTCTAAAAAATCAACATGACGTGAAGTGTATAATTTTTGACCAGTTAAATCATAACAATGATAACCCTTTTGACCACTAATATAACCCAAAAAGACACACAAGGTAGATTTAAGTGACAAATTGGCATGTTCAACATGTGGTTTAAGAATTAAACAAGTACAACCAAATATACACAAACTTGAGTAATGAGGGACGTGACCATATAATATTTCAAAAGGAGATTTTCCAAAATTATAAGAGGTCAGGATCCTATTTACTACATAAGTAACAGTAAGAACCGCTTCCCCCAAACGAAAAGATCTTGTTGTTTCAATAAGATGGTGATGCTTTCTTTCTGCAACACCATTTTATTGTGGAGTGTGAGTACAAGAGGTTTGGTACATTATCTTATCTAAAGCAAGCAAAGATGTAAAATATTTAGATGTGTATTCACACCCAAAAACCATAACAAAAACATTATATGACACTTGAGTGTTGTGTTCTTACAAGAGCTCTAAAATCCTTAAATACTGAAAGAAAAACAAAGCTACGTGTCATAGTATAAGCCCAAGTGTAACAAGTATAATCATCAATAAACGAAACATAGTATTTTGAACCTCCCTTTGTTGAAAAAACAAAAGGTCCTCACACATAAAAATGCACAAGATCAAAAGGAGAGTTAGTGAAAGAAACACTTTTATTAAATGGCAAGGCTAAAAATTTAGCAAGTTTACTACCACTACAACCAGATATATCATGACTTTCTAACTGCCTTAACGCCCCCGACGACACTAAAAACTTTAAACGAGATGTAGAAACATGACCTAAACGAGAATGCCATAAATAAAATACTAAGGAAGAACGATTCAGCCAAAACAAAGATAAGTCCACACTATAGGCTGCGATAACACTTGGATCTTTGAAGTTATTTAAGACATATACTCCCCTTCCCTACGACTTGTCCCAATCACTTCCTGAGTTTTTCGCTCCTATATAAAAAAATTAGAAACAAGAAATCAAACATCATATCTATGATCATAAATTTAACCAACATAAACAAGATTCATAGTAAGCCTCGGTCTATAGTAAACATCAAACAACAACGCAGATGGTGTGAATATTAAGCCATCACTTGCCAATGGCATATAGCACCCATAATCAAATTTGAAGAATATAGATATAAAAAATAAACATATACAAAAGATGACCCATATAAAGACTAGCACCAGAATCTAAGATCCACTTGGTAAAAACAATACCAGAGGATGACAAACCATTACCAGAAGAGGTTGCTAAGGCTTGAGGCTGAAATGCCAGGAACTTTTGAAAATGCTGAATCAAAGATGGATCCAGAGAAGGTGTAGTAACATCATTATTAGCTTGAGTTGGTCGTTGTTAATGTGGTTGTCGATTTTCAAAAGGTTTGGGTGTCTGCGGTTTCCCATTGGGAATATTAGGACACCGAGATTTCCAATGACTATTATGTTTGCAATAAGCACACTCATCAAGAACAAGTTTAGAGTAAGGCCTATTTTGAGTACGAGTAGATGTCGTGGCATGATGGGTAGAAGCAAAAATAGAAAGACCAAAAATCTTCCTATCACCATGAGATTTAAAACGAATCTCTTCTGCAAGTAATTCACTAACAACAAAATCAACAGATGGTAAGGGGTTACAATGTACGACTTGTTGACATAAATAATGCCTAAAAACGTTATTATTATTTTTTGATCTCTCTACGTTTTGATAATCACAAAATGTAAAAATGATTAATGAAAATTCGTAAACAAGTAATTAGTATTAAATTTTCATTTTGAGAATTTAATCACTTAAAGGTATGAATAAACATATGTTTAATGCATTTTATGATCAAAGGAATTTTTATTCAACCTCACATTTTTTATAAAAATGTCACAAACATTTTTATAACTTTTACAAAACATTTCTGGATTTAAAAGAAATATTTTATTCAAAATAAATATTTTGAATTCAAATTTTATACCTAAAACCGGCTAGAAATGTTCCAGAAAACACCTCCCCCAAAAAAGACAAAAAAAAGAGTGTCTGGCCTGGGCGGTCCCCTTAATTATAAGGGCGGTCCCCTTAATAATTAAGAGGATCGGCCCCTATTTAAGGTACCGCCCAGACAAAAAACCAGCACAGCTGGCCTATAAATACTAGACCATTTCCCACTGTTTTTCTCACCTTTTGCACACACTTTCTTTCTGTTCTAAATCAGTTTATACTTTCCTTTCTTTTCTTTGATCATTTAATTTAATCATAAAACTTGTTTAGTTGTTGTTATTATGAAGTTGTGTTAGATCTTATAAATCATTTGTGTATATTGTGAAGGTGTGTATCTTAGTTGTGTATATTAAGTATATTGTGGTGATTATTGTAAGTATAGTTAGATCGGGGTGATCTTTGTAAGTAGTGTTAGATTGGTGTGATCGTAGTAGTGTCTTGTTAGGAACGAAAGAGAATTGTGAAGTAAAGATAAAGTATGAAGCGAAGACAAGTCGTGAAGTGAAGCAAAGTTGTGAGTTGTTGTGAAGTAGTGTGGTTAGTCGTGATAGATTGGTTCTAGCTAGGATTAGAACTCGACATTTCGCTTAGTGTCGAAAATTGGTGTAAGCAAAGTCGTGTACGGTTTTCTCCGCCTAAAGGGAGTTTGTTGACATAGTGAAGAGAACTCTCGAGTTTGGTGCTCGGGGAGTGGAGTAGGGCGAAGAGGTGCTTCGTTACCGAACCACTATAAATCCTTGTGTTGTGGTTTGATCTTTCTAACTCTTATCTCTTGTCTTTCATATTTACTTACTTGCATTGTTCAAATTGTGCACATATTGATATCACATAAAATCGAATCTAAGTTTTTATAAACAAACATAACATTAATTTAAAAAGCGGTAAACTATTCAACCCCCCTTCTAGTTTTCCACAATTGGTATCAGGAGCCACGTCAAACAAGATTTTTAAAATAAACTGTATTTTAAAACTTGAATCGATCTATGGAATCGAAAAAATATTTAGAAGGGCAATCTATGCAAAGACCACCACTATTTGAAAGTGATGGATTTATTTATTGGAAAAATAGATTCGAAACTTATGTGAAATCAAAAGATCTAGATCTTTGGCATGTTATTACCTATGGTGATTTTCCTCCTATTCAAAATAATCCCGAAACTAAAAAGGATGAAATTGTACCTTTTGATAAACAAAACGATGATCTTAAAAAGAAACTTGCCAAAAATAATGAAGCTAAAATGGTGATTTATAATGCTTTACCATGTAAAGAACATGAGAGAATTTTTATGTGTAAAACCACAAAAGAAATTTAGGATACTTTATTAATCACTCACCAAGGTAATAGTCAAGTCAAAGATAATAAAATAGATTTTCTTGTTCAACAATATGAACAATTTATGATTCCGAAAGAGGAATCGATAGATAATGCTTTTGCTAGATTTAACACTATTATTACTAAATTCAAAAAGCACTTGATGAAGTTTTTCTCAGCAAGAATTAAGTTACAATTTTCTTGGGGAGGGCACTTCATCCTAAATGCGCGCAAAGTGGTACGCATCAAGATTCAAAGATTTAACATCTTTATCACTTGATGAACTTATTGGAAACTTAAAAGTTTATGAATTACTAATTAAGAAAGATTCTGAAATGGTCAAAGGCAAAAGAGAGCAAAATAGATCTCTTGCCTTGAAAGCCAAAAAGGAATCAAGTGATGAAGATAGTTTGACTTCCGATAGTGAAGACGAAGAATACGTCATGGCCGTGAGAGACTTCGATTTTTTTTTCAAAAGACGAGGAAGATTCGTAAGACAACCACATGATGAAAGAAAGTCATCCCAAAGAAGTAAAGACGACTAAAATGGTAAAGGCAAAAGAAAATGTTTTAAATGTGGAGATCCAAATCACCTTATCGGAGAGTGTTAAAAAATATTAAGAAATTACAATCAAAGAGCCTTCGTTGGAGGATCATGGAGTGATAGCGACAAAGATGAAGAAGAAAGGACAAAGGATGAAAAATGTCTCATGGCTAAAGCATCTAATGAGGTACTTTCCGAAACTGAATTCTTTAGTGATGATCATTCATCGTTAGATGAAAAAGACTTGGATAGTGAATATAATCGACTATGCAAAGTAGGTCTAAAAGTCATGGCTAAAAATAAATCACTAAAACAAATTAAAAATGGGCTAGAAAATGAAATACTCGAACTAAAAAATAAACTATCTAAATTAGAAAAAAATAAAGAGATAAATGAAGAATGCAAAATTTGTTAAGACCTCAAGTTTGAAAATGAAAAGCTTAAGGAAGAAATTTCTAAGATAAATCAATTTAATAATAGTAGTCACGCGCTTAAGAAAATAATAAGTTTTCAAAAACCATCCGGAGATAAATCTGGTTTAGGATTTAATTTTACCAAAGGATCAACTAGTGAGTCTAAATAAATAAAATTTGTAAAGTCACAAGAGGTTGAGTCTAAAGAAAAAGTAGTAGAATTAAATTCAAGCCAAAGATCAAAATTTATGCTTATAAACAATACTAAAATACCCATTGCAAGCGACGACAAAGTAAAACGTTTTTATAAACCTTCTTTAAAACCCGAAGTTGGATTTACTAAGCCTAAAACAAGATCTAAGACTCCTCTTCCAAAAAGAACTAATAACTCTCACCCCGGTCTAAAACACCACAACCTAGGAGAGATCAAGGTAGACAAAACTACCATAATAATAAGCATTCAATGTAGAAATATTCAGAACAACCAAACTTTCCTCCGTGGGGAATATGTCCACCTTATATGTATCCGAATCAAATGAAACATATGCAAAACATGTTCGGGACTAATAATTTTAGACCCATGAGAAATTGGGGACCAAGTGGTTGAGTCATTAAAATATTTTAGTGGACTAGTTCATGAACATTTATTGGAATCCGACGAGTGAATACATTCTTAAAATCATACGACGGATTTACCAAGTGATTTCTACTTCAACGCTTACTTACTTGAAGATATTGAAGAAAACACATCGTAGGCAAAGGTATGTCTTCTTTCCAAACTCCTTAGAATTTAGATTATGTATTAAATGCTAAATGATTATATATTTTCCTGTTACATATAGTATATGCTAATTAAATAAGTTATAGTTAATAGAATATAATTTAAGCTTGTAGAAATAGTGTAGTCACTAGAAATGCCATTTGTTGATTTTCTAGAATTAAAATAGTTTTGTACATTATGAACTCATCTCTCACGTAGTTGAATTAGGATTCTCTACGTACCCCCATAAAATGGAAATCTTCTATGTCCACTAGTAGCAAACTCACGTAGATGAAAAAAAGTGAGTTAGTGGGAAATTATTAACATAGAAGTAGGATTAGTTTTTCATCTTACGCCGAAAAGGCATGACATCAAAACACTATGGATGAAACAAACTCCCTTCGACTACGACGTCCGCCTCGTCTACACGTCTACAATAAAACACATCTATCGAAATCTTCTCATCAAGCTTTAACTCTATTCTGTTATTCTATCGTCACATATTTATTAGTTTTCACATATTACAAATCGTGACAATTAATTATTTCATCCGAAGTAATTGATTTATTCAATTGACAAGAAGTTGATTGAAAACGTCACTAAATCCTTGTTAAATCTTCTCTCGGCTTGACAACTTGATTATTTCATCCGAAGTAATCAAAGTATTTTTAATTAACGAAAGGTTAATTAAAATGTCAATTAAATTTCGTCAATCTATCTCTCGATCTAAAAATCTTGACAACTTAATTATTTCATTGGAAATTATTTAAGTTTACTTAACTTAACGAAAAGTTAATTAAAAGTGTCAAGTATTTTTCTCTCGTCTTCAACTTCATTCCTTCGACGACTAGAGTATATAAAATAATATTACTAGTACCTCCTGACGTATTTTGATAATTGTATATTTACAAAACTAGTCAAAATCGAAAAACAAAAAAAAATTTCTTAGATAGGCGGCCCCCTTAAAATTAAAGGGACCGGCTGTGTTAAGGTGGGCGGCCCCCTTAATTTTAAGGGGACCGGCCTATTTAATTTGCCAAACACTCTATTTTTTTACAAAACACAACACCAAACACTCATTTTCGTTCATATCTCCTTCCTTGCTACTGTGTGACGAAAACTAACACCCAAAACCACTAAAATTCAAACCTTCAAACACCCATTCGATCAAAATTCGCAAGGGGAAAAGACCAACAACAAGATTAACAACCTCGATTGTAAGATTTCCTATACTTTTCTCTTTCAATTTCATCCAATTTTGCTCTCAATCAAAATTGGGTATTTTTTTTTAATTTTTGTGTCTTTTACATTTTCGATTAGAACAAGGAAATCCATAACTATAATGATTTCCGTAGTCATAGGAATTCAACATTTTCAATAGGATTGAGTCAAAATTTTATTGGTTCGAAAACTTATAAAAAATGTATACATTTTTTCGAATTTTTTTTTAAAATTTCAAAACAAACAAGATTCTATACATTGTTGATTCATGCCAAAAACACGTTAGAATGATTATACATTGTCTTTCGAAACATACATTCCTAAAGGCATATTTTTTGAATCAATGGGTAAAGTTTTATAAAAATAAAGGGGTGTTTTTTTTAACGGCGATTTATTAAAACACTAGCAAGGAGCTAGATCAAACAAGAACAATATAAGGGTTCTTAAGCCAATCGTCCCACTTAAACGACGCTTTACATCTGAATTTACACCAATAAAAAGAACTAGAAACTAAATATCAAATTCAGTGCCTTTCAGGGATCTTCCCTAACAACAGAAGCTTGCTTCGAAATTCCACATATACCACCACAAATCACCATAGTATACACCACTCAAACCCTTTGAGTTTGATTGATTCCGAATAGAAACCAACCAAACGCATCATCCTTGTAAGAATTCACATCCCGATTAGTCAATATTCCACAAGAAGATATCTTACGCATAATTTGTCTCACTACAACACATTGAAAGAAAATATGGTTTGTCGATTCCACACCGGCATTACAAATGGGACAAACAATCGAATCAATATCCATTCCACGACGAGAGATATTAAAACGCGTTGGGAGCGCGTTAGATTTGACTTTTCAAGCTATGATATTCACCTTGATTGGCACGGATTTAACCCACCTAGTCGGCAAAAAAAACTAACATCCTGAAACCGATTCCCATCAAGCACCTTTCGTATTGAAGCACCGAAAAAGACCTCATCACTTGCTAAAGCCAACGGAACGATCTTCGCAAGGCACGAGAGTAGTCATCCGAGAAATCTCACAAGAGTTATGTTGCTCTCTTCAATTTCCACTTCCTCGCTTTTCTTCGAATGAGTTATCTAAACTTGACGCATTCAATTTCGAACTAACAGTAAGCATTCTATTCAATTCAAAGCGAACATACATGGGAACAACTCCTTGATGACACCGCCCTCATACCAATATCCGACCCAGAACCTCGTGTTTCTCCCCCATTCCCCAGCTTCAACGGAGGTAATACTGCAACATAATAACCCCGACCTTGTAACACCCTTACATTCGTGAACTAATCGATGTCCAACAGGTTCGGAACTCCACCAGAAACATCCTGGTTCAAAATTCCGTCCTCCCCATTAATAGCCTTAATCACTTAATCCATAAGAAACATTTCTGAAATAGAACCGCCAAACCACTTGAGCATGAGACCTCTATTAAGGGAAACAGCTTGATACCCCTAAAACCCCTTTATCCTTCGAGTTGGACTTGTTTCCCTTTACCCAAGAAGCTTTGTTACTCATCGATCCTGGCCCTTAAAGAACCGCCTACGAATAATTCAAGAGATGTAAGAATACTCGAGGAACCTTAAAAATGGACATATGGAAGATTGGCATAGATCCTAACACGAACTTAAGAAGAGTGAGTCTGCCTCCGATTGAAAGGAGTTTCATCTTCCATCTAGAAAGATGAGATAACACATTGTCCACCACTTCTTTCCAAGCTTACTTCCTTGACATATTTCCCCCAACTTTCGTACCCAAATAAGTGAATGGAGTCTTAAGGACAAGACACCCAAATTTAGAAGCCGCGTTTTTAACCATCCCATCTTCAACGTTAACACCCATAATCTTACTCTTACACATGTTAATACGAAGACAGAAGCCCGGAAAAAATAATCCAAAACTCGAACTAACGAATCGATATTGAGCTCACTCCATTGGCCAAGAAAGATTGCATCATCCGCATAAAACAAATGAGACAAATTCACCATGGAATTAATTTTGATCCCCGTAAACAAACCCGCATCTACCACAAGTTGAAAAGAAATATGCAAGCTCTCCATAATAAGAATGAATAAAAAAGGGGATAAAGGATCACTTTGTTTAAGACCTCTAAAAAATTGAAATTCCTCCGTAGGACTACCGTTGACAAGAATGGACCCCCTGGATGATCTAAGACAAGCTTGAACTCCAGAGTCCTCCATCTTCACGAACCAAATTTATTTAACAGAAACAACATCAATCACGAAATCCCAGCGGACCGAATCAAAAGCTTTCTCGAAATCAACTTTGAAAATAAGAGCGTGTTTTTTCTTCCTACGACACCATTGAAGAACCTCATCAAGAATAAATGGACCGTCTAGGATTTGTCTGTCTGCCACAAAAGCTGATTGAACCTCATTGACAAGATCACCAAGCACACCAACTAATCGGTTCGCCAAGATTTTAGCAATAATCTTGTATAAGCTCCCGATCAAACTTATAGGACGAAAATCCTTAACCATGTTGTCATCAAGGATTTTAGGAATCAAAGCAATAAAGTTCGAGTTACATCCATTCGGTATTTCACCATACATGAAGAAATACTCAACAACCTCGAACACGTCCTTCTCAATCACAGGCCAAAAATGACGGTAAAAGCTAAATGAAAAACCATCCGGACCCAGAGACTTATCAACGCCGCAATCCCACACAGCCCTTTTAACCTCCTCTTTAGAAATCATGCGTGCATATCCTCTTTCTGACAATCGATAGGGGACAGGAAAAGGGTAGTCAATACACGCTCGATTCACTGATGGTTTTATCGAACCTACCCTCGAAAATGTTCAAAGAATCACATCCTCCTTCACCTGAACCGGGTCATCGACCCACGTCCCATTCACCATAATACCCCGAATATTAGATTGATTGCGCTTCTTGTTTAGCATACCATGAAAAAACTTCACATTTTCATCTCCCTCGATTGCCTATTTAATCTTGGCTTTTTGAGCAATTTCCGAAGCTTGAATATTATTTACCTGATGAATCTTGTGAAATCTCCACGTTTATGGACCACCTCATTCGAGCAATCTCCCTTATCAATAACCTCATCACAAGACCGCAACTCCTCTTTAAGGAAATAGATCTCACCTCGCGAATTCGACCTATGAATAGAGAGCCAGCTCCGAATACGGTCTTTAAGAAATTTAAGTTTACCCATAAAGTTTCGGATGGCATTTTTCTTGTTAACAGGAGCCACGTTCCAAGAATCCCTAACCAACTTGTCAAAACCATCAACTTCCAGCCAGTAACGATAGAATCGAAAAGGAATAGGACCGTAATCATACCTGACTTCACGTAATAAAATAGGACGATGGTCTGAAATAAACCGCTCCAAGGTAATAGCAGTGATATTAGGACACATGCTCAACAAATTTTCAGAAACAAAAAATCGATCCAATTTACTCATTTTAGAAGCAGATTTGAGACACCAGGTATAAGCACTTCCTCCTAAAGGGACTTCATCAAGACCCGCGTTGTATATGAATGAATTGAAAATCTCAGCGTCGTGAGCATTAAAATTCGAACCATATCTGTCCGATTTATATCTCACCTCATTAAAGTCTCCCATCATAACAAGTTTACCAACCCATTGATTCGACACATGAGCCAAATTAATCCCATAAATACGCTTTTCTTTAGCTCTTGAGGCGCATATAACAACCACTATCATAAGACAATCCCTGACTTCAACCACACACCTCAAACATGACAAAATAGTCCGATCTCGTAAAGCTAACTCCTCCGAAAAGATTAAGATCCCAAAAGCCCAAGATCCTCCGAGTACCAACGAAATCACTATGCACATAAGCAAGAATTAAATTACCCCAACAAGAACCTCACACTACTTAGATCAATAGACCCATCTTAGTTTCTCGAAGACCCACAAAATCCACTTTATTTTTAACACACAACCCTTTACCCCAATCTTTTTGCCTTTTTGGGCGAGGCTTTGAACGTTAAAAGACATAAAATGCATCGATTAACCCAAATTCTCCTTGGGTTTCATGATCTCAGTGATATCCTTGATGCCTCCATCCAATTATAACCCATAGTTTGGCCCACTTTACAACTTCCTCTATAAGATTTTAAAATGAACCCCCCGTCGCGGCAGAACATATACTTAAGTGACCCAACGCTTTGATTTTGGAATTTTGTTACGGACTTAGGAATTATCCTACCAATCTTCAGGTTTAACAAACGAATTATCATCCTCTCTCATTTCTCCTAGTCCCTTCAGTCAAGATTAACATGTATTTACCGTCCATTCAAACCCTCATCCGAAAAACCCGCGATGAGACAAACTAGATCTTCTTCAGTAACCTTTTGTCTCCAATTCATATTTTTCTTTGTTCAATAAAGGGTATAAACAAAAGGACCTTCGATATTTGTCTTCTGGACATCAGTTGATCAAACAGTTGTTTCAAGCACCTCCTCCACGATCTCTCTCATCATGCCATGTAATTTCCTCGAGATCATAATTCTCCAACATTGTTATCCTCCATGATAATATCCTCTTCCTCCTCCTCTCGGAAAATTCAGGAGTCCACCCTAGAACTTTACTGCGCGCACCAATAACCTTTACTACCCGAAAAAACCATTTTGATGCTCCTCATGAATGTGCGCACAAACCTTAGAAAGAATTGCAAAGTCTTTGGAATGAAGAATTCAACTCATCATAATCATCAACATAGGATTAGTTTTTCATCTTACGCCAGAAAGGCATGACATCAAAACACTATGGATGAAACAAACTCTCTTCGACTACGACGTCTACAATAAACTACGTCTATCGAAATCTTCTCATGAAGCTTTAACTTTATTCAATCATTCTATCGTCATATATTTATCATCTTAAAAATTCCAAATAGTGACAATTAGTTATTTCATCCGAGATGATTAATTTACTCAATTGACAAGAAGTTAATTGAAAACGTCACTAAATCCTCGTTAGATCTTATCTCGGCTTGACAACTTGAGTATTTCATCCGAAGTAATCAAAGTATTTTTAATTAACGAAAGGTTAATTAAAACGTCAATTAAATTTCGTCAATCATCACTAAACTTTCTATCGGTCTAAAAATATTGACAACTTAATTATTTCATTGGAAATTACTTAAGTTTATTTAACTTAACGAAAAGTTAATTAAAAGTGTCAAGTACTTCTCTCTCGTCTTCAACTCCATTCTATCGACAACTAGATTATCTAAAATAATATTACTAGTAGCTCCCGACGTATTTTAATAATTGTACATTTACAAAACTAGTCAAAATCAAAAAACAATTTTTTTTCCAGATAGGCGGCCCCTTAATATTAAGGGGACCGGCCGTGTTAAAGTGGGTCCCTTATATTTAAGGGGACCGGCCATCAATTTCTCAAAACAGCCCATTTCTTTCATAAAATTCAATTCCAAACACCCATTCTAGTTCATTTTCTTCCTCTTGCTACTGTGTGACGAATACACACACTGAAAAACCATAAAATCCAATTTTCAAACTCAAAATTCATTCAATTTCGCAAGGGGCAATCACCTATCGATTAACAACACCTATTGTAAGATTTCCTATACTTTCTATTTTAATTTCATCCAATTTTGCTCTCAATCAAAATTGGGTATTTTCTTAATTTTTGGGTCTTTTACATTTTTGACTAGAACTAGGAAATCCATAACTATAATGATTCCCGTAGTCATAGGAATTCAACATTTTCAATTGGATTGAGTCAAAAAAAATTGGTTTGAAAACTTATAAAAAATGTATACATTTTTTCAAATTTTTTTAAGAAATTTCAAAACAACATTTTATATATTGTTGACTCATGCCAAAAACACGTTAAAATGATCATATATTGTCTTTCGAAACATACATTCCTAAAGGCACATTTTTCGAATCAATGAGTAAAGTTTTATAAAAATAAAGGGGTGTTTGGTTTGTTTCTTAAGATCGATTTTTAGAGTCGAAATGACCATCACTATATTTTTGTCACATGTATAAACCCGTTACTAACTTGTATAAGTCATCATGATATATAATTCAAATATATATTGATACATTTTATAAAAAGTGTAAAATAAAGGGCGTTTGGTTCAACATTTTAAAACATAGTATTAAGTCAAAACAAACACCATTTAACTCTCGTCAAGTCAAAAATAATGAACTTATATTTGTCAACAAAATATACAACTTAACGTATATCGTTCGACAAATTTAGTCAAGTTTTGTATTGATAAGAGAGTGTTTGGTTCATCTTCTAGATGTTGAAATATATAATTAATATATACTCTTCGACATCCTAGATTAAGTCAAAAATAAATTAAGGAACATATGGATCACTTCTTAGGTTTTTATTTTTAGAGTCGAAGTAATCCTTGTCCCACATTTGTCATTTTTCAAAAACTTTATTTTTTTATTTTATTTTCTTATTGTAATACTTTATTTTGTTGTTGTCCTGTTTAGGTGATAAACATGCCTCGAGCAACTGTCGGTGATACCTCTCTTACCCGTTCTTACATTCCCAAAGTTTCCCAAACACCCGGTATCGCTCCTTCTATCGCACACTTCTACAAACCTATCGAAGATCGATGTATTCATGAGGGTAGAGTTGTTGATCAACTTTACTACACATCTGATCACATCGATCGTTGTTTTTCTAACATTCGTCTCAATTGTCTCTACGAAATCAATGAGCCAATTGTCCCTCGTTTTGTTCTAGACTTTTATAGTCAAGTCACTCTTCAAAGAGATGCCTCCGGAGTTATTCTTATCTCCTTCATGATTCAAAACGAATTCATCACTCTTTCTCTCCAACAATTCGGTCAAATTCTCAGAATTCCATTCGATGGCCAAGCCGTCTTCACAAATGAATGGGATCTTGGTTCTCTTGCATACTCACAAGAAACCGAAGGACCATATTATAATGATCTTCCTACTCCCAAAGAGATTCATCATTGTCTTCAATTTCAACGTGTTGACCCTAACCGCACCATCAAAAACAAAAACGTCATTCTTTCTCCAAATCAAGTTTTGACCAAAGAGCTTAGACAAGACTTCAAAAGATGGAACGAACTCATTTATGAAAATGTTTTCGGACTAGGAGGACACCGGGACCAACTCCTGGCTTGTCTTGCTCATATATTATATTGTATTCTAGCCGATCAACAATATAATCTTTCTTATTTCTTTGTCAAAAGAGTGAAATTTGCACGAGCATTACTAAAGCCAATTTCCTTATTGTATGTTCTTGACACGTCATATTCGACATCCCTCATCGAAACTTTTACCCTCATCTTGACAATGTCATCTACGATGTTCGTTGAACGAGTCATGCGTCCACTTGCTCTAAGATAAACTCATCGACCCCGAAGTGATCATGGAAAATCCCGTCACTTCATCTCTCAATCCAAAGATAAGAGTATGGTTGTGAATGCAACACAAACATGAGTCTCCATGTGCCTCAAGAAGGTTCTTAGGAATGGGATGACCAAAGATAGGTGGAGAAGGTGATGGAGTATTAAATTGGACATCAAGTGGGGTAATTGGTGAGAGGGTGAGTGTGATGTCTATTGATGTATGTTCTTGAGTTGGAGGTGGTGGAGGAACTCTTGGAGGAGGAGATGTTAGTGAATTCAAGTAATCATTGGTTGATGGTGATGTGGATGATGTTGGTGATTTGGGTATGTAGTCAATGGAGGAGGAGGAAGTACCTTTGGTTGATGGTGTTTTTGAAGGTGCATTAGGAGCATTAGGGGATGAGAGTTGATGTTTAGATGATGGGGTTTTAGTGTCATCATAGGTTAAGTCTACAAACAATAATTTTGGTGGAATGATGTTGATTTTTGGTCTTTTAGAAGCTTTGGAAATGGAAGCTCTAGTGGATGGCATGGTGGTTTATGGTGGTTGATAGAGAATAAAGAAGATGATGAAATGGTGGTGATCATTTGGAGGGAATTTATTAGATGAGAAAGGTTTAGAAATGGAATGGATTTGAATTGGTTTAAGAATTTCCAAAATATGTTTGAGTTTTCTAGGTAAAGATAGCTGAAGCTAGATAAAAGAAAGTCAAAAGCAGAAAGAAACAGTAAAATCCATGAATCAGATGGCCGGTCCCCTTAATTAATGGCCGGCACCCTTATCTTTAAAGGGACCGCCCTTATGAATTAACGGGGCCGCCCATCTGGTGTTTTTCAGACGACGAAAAATTTATTTTTTTGCAAAAATTTGTGAGAAAGGTTGTGTTTTGGGGGGGTCAATTTGCAGCAAGTCCCATCTAACTATATTCATGAAATCAAGTATATCATGTATGTTTGCAACAAATAAAATAAGAATGCATAATTATAAGAGCACACTAATAATTCATAGAGATTAAAGGTCCTAAGTAAGCTAAATAAGTTTAAGTTCTTCCGACTAAGTCAGGTTTTCATCACATAATTAATTAAATATAAACATAAGTTCACATAAAGTCCTAAACCAATTATTCTACCAAGCTAGTCCACCATTCAACATATTCACTTCTTTTTCTTGCTGAAGACTCCTCGCAATGCCTTGCCAAATGAATTGAATCCACCTCTAAGTTCCTTATGCATTTGTTGTGTTTGATTGAGCAAGTTGGATTAACGTTCGAAGAGAAGATCATCATTTTGTTTAGAAGTGGGAATGTTGTATGGTTGGTAATCGAGAGGTCCAAGAGAGTTTAGGTAAGTAGTGGGAGATGGGGTACTAGCACGAGAAGCACCATCATCCTTATCATCATCTACTTGGTGAGATGAAGATCTACGGTTATGATGGGTGGAAGTTGATGAGATGGAGTGACGGGCTTTTCCACTATCACTTCGAGGTCGACGGGTTTATCTTAGAGCAAGTGGACGCATGACTCGTTCAACAAAATCGTAGATGCCATTGTCAAGATGAGGGTAGTGTTCCATGACATGTCGAATGAGACGTGTCAATAACATACCATAAGGAAGATGTGCTTTAGGAGTTGCTCGTGCACTTACAATTCTTTTGACAAAGAAATAGGCAAGATTATATTGTTGCTCGGCTAGGATACAATATAATATATGAGCAAGGCAAGCCATGAGATGGTCCCGGTGTCCTCCTAATCCAAATTCTTTCCATCTTTTCAAATCTTGTCTAAGTTCTTTGGTTAGAACTTTTTTTGAACATCTTTGGTTAGAACTTGATCTGGTGAAAGAATGACGTTTTTGTGTTTGATGATGCGATCAGGGTACATACGTTGAAATTGAAGAAATTGATGAATTTCTTCAGGAGTAGGAAGATCGGTATGATATGGTCCTTCAGTTTCTTGTGAGTATGCAAGAGAACCAAGATCCCATTCGTTTGTAAAGACGGCTTGGCCATCGAATGGAATTATGAGAATTTGACCGAATTGTTGGAGAGAAAGAGTGATAAATTCGTTTTGAATCATGAAGGAGATAAGAATAACTCCAGAGGCATCTCTTTGAAGAGTGACTTGACTATAAAAGTCTAGAACAAAACGAGGGAGAATTGGCTCATTGATTTTGTAGAGACAATTGAGACGAATGTTAGAAAAACAACGATCGATGTGATCAGATGTGTAGTAAAGTTGATCAACAACTCTACCCTGATGAATACATCAATCTTCGATAGGTTTGTAGAAGTGTGCGATAGAAGGAGCGATACCAGGTGTTTGGGAAACTTTGGAAATTTAATAATGGGTAAGAGAGGTATCACCGACAGTTGCTCGAGGCATGTTTATCACCTAAACAAGACAACAACAAAATAGAGTATTACAATAAGAAAATAAAATAAAAAAATAAAGTTTTTGAAAAATGACAAATATGGGATACGGATTACTTCGACTCTAAAAATAAAAACCTAAGAAGTGATCCATATGTTCCTTAATTTATTTTTGACTTAATTTAGGATGTCAAAGAGTATATATTAATTATATATTTCAACATCTAGAAGATGAACCAAACACTCTCTTATCAATACAAAACTTGACTAAATTTGTCAAACGATATACGTTAAATTGTATATTTTGTTGACAAATATAAGTTCATTATTTTTGAATTGACGAGAGTTAAATGGTGTTTGTTTTGACTAAATACTATGTTTTAAAATGTTAAACCAAACGCCCCTTTATTTTACACTTTTTATAAAATTTATCAATATATATGAATTATATATCTTGATGACTTATACAAGTTAGTTACGGGTTTATACTTGTGACAAAAATATAGTGATGGTCATTTCAACTCTAAAAATCGATCCTAAGAAACGAACCAAACACCCCTTTATTATATTATCTTGGGTGTTAGGCGCTTTGATGAAAAAATATTATTAATCTTTTATCAATAACATCATCAGGCGCTTTGATGAAAAAAGAGGCAATCACTTTGGCCAACCACTAGAGATCTAAATCCCTTCTTCCCTTTTGTTTAAATCCTGTTATAACCCCTGAAATTGGGATTAATCATTGATTGATTAATCTCATATCGAGCGTGTTAGGCGGGTTTCTCATCTTGGGTTTTTGTAATTTAGATATGTTATTCTCCTCTTCAAATCGATTCCATTTCCGTCTCCGATTAATCCCTGCCTCCATTAAACCCTAGCTGTTTTCGATTAATAGACCTCCCTTCAATCCAAAGATGGGTAGCTTTCGTTCAAAAGAAGATGACGTGTCAAAGATTTCGACTTCAATTTTTGTTACAAATTTCCCAGACTCCTTCTCTGCTAAGGATCTATTCCACTCATGTAAGCAATATGGTCACGTGGTCGATTCGTTTATTCCAACAAAGAGGACAAAAGATGGTAAGCGTTTTGGATTTGTTCAATTTATCAAT